>JAYESA010000017.1:51663458-51903458 GCA_036927795.1 Iris macrosiphon | reverse complement strand
ACCTAACCAAAACATCTCAATTCGGAGCACAACCAAACCAAGTTTAAATAAAATATAGAGAAATGATTCTTTTGGCGTATTATATATCGAAAGGGGTTCGGAGGAGATTTCCATGGCACCACCACCTTCTCTAACATTGTGAAAGAAAGCCTGAAGGTGCTTACTCTTCTCTTGATTGGATAACAAAGCCTCAATTTTGCACTGCTGCAGAGGCAGCACGCAGTCACAGCAGCAGCAGTCTGTGTGTGTGTGTGACTGTGAGTGAGTATATGTCTGTTGAGTGTGGTTGTATGTGTGTGTGTGTTGAGTGTCTGTGAGTATGAGTGTTTGTGTATAGGTGTTATAATAAAGCGTATGTATATGAATGTGTATATGCACAGTGTGTTTTGAGCGTCTGTGCATGAGCTGTGCACACAACAGATTGTGTTATTGAGTGTACCAAGTAAGTGTCAGTGGCACCAGACTCGAATAATGCTATGGCTGGAATAAAATCGAGAAGAATGGAACCTGCTATAACATCACCGGTGGGCTCAGTTTCATCGACAGTTGTAGCAAAAGTTCTGCCCTGCTGAGGAACTCCCCTCTGCTGGTGTTGGACAAATTGTTGTTGTTGTGTTAGAAGTGGAGGTCCCCTCTGCTGTTGTGCCACAGGTGGCTTAGGTGGTCCCTTTTGATTTGTTGCACCTCGAATATGACAGTTGTTCACATGATGTCCCGCAGAACCACAGTATAGACAGACTCCAAGTCTTTTTCTACATATTTTCCAGGAATATCCCAATTTCTTGCAAAAATGGCAAAAATGGGTTTGTTGGATCTGTCTTTGAGGATGCGGCTAAGCAGAAAATCTAGTTGGAGGACAATGTTGCTGCTGATGCTGGAAAGTCCTCGGCTGAAAATGGAAACGTTTTGCTGGTCCCGTGCTGCTGCCACCTTCGAACACATTCCGGTCCCGCTTTGGTTTAAAGCCCATGTCCACCTCGATCCTCTGGGCTTCTGCTACAATCCCAACAAAAGTTGTGATACTAGAGGGGATAATGACTCAAATTTTCTAGGCCAAGCCTTGTCGGAATCTCCGAGTTCGGTCCTCCGGATCTCTCACCATATATTCTGCGAATCGGCTCAGCCTGCCGAACTATGCAGCATATTCATCTACTGAGAGACTACCCTGCTCCAAGTTCTGGAATTGTTTCTCCAGAACGCCCTGGACTACTGCGAGAATGAACTTCTGTTTGAAAAGGTGTTTGAACTGGTCCCAAGTTAGGTCTGGATTAGCAAGTCTGGGCTCATTTCTGAACCAAGTGCGGGCGATATCGTGAAGCTGCAAGCCTACAGCCTCTATCTTCAGGTCTTCCGGTATCCGAGCAACCCGCATAATTCGCTCGATATCCTCGAGCCATTCATCCGCATATAGGATCCCTTCAGTTCCCTTGAACTCCCGATGAGCCATCTTCTTGAAGTCCAAGATAGTCCATTTTTTGTTGAATAGGCTGTTGTTGCTGCGATGCAAACTTCTCCATAGATGCCAAAGCCATATGATGGAAACTCTCAATGCTTTCTTGCATCATTTTTGTTTGTTCCCTCTGGGCCTCAGTCTAAGCCCTCTGCGCCTCCAGCATACATTTGAAGAGCTCATATAAATGTGTTCCTTCAGTGGACATGCCTCCAGTGTTCGATGGTACACCTCCTTGGGGTGGAAGTGAAAGAGAAGGAAGATATTCAGAGACAACTGAAGCGTCTTCTGCAGCTGCTCCTGAACAACCGGGTACTCTAGTCTCGCGTGTCCTTCTGGAATATGTTATAGGTGTCATTTTGGAATATGATAAAACAATAAGGGGACATCATTAAGAAACAAGATAAGATATTATTTGAGAAGGACAGAAATTGGAAAAGATATCAAGTCATTCAGGGTGATTAAGATTAGTAAATTTAATTCAGAGATTGAATTCCTAGTTGTGATTGAGTATTTCATATTCCTAATAGCATATATCCTATTGCAGGCTTGTAATAGTACTCTAATCCTATGTACTACTACGACATCACACTAATTGTGAAGTCAGACCTGCATGGGCCACCATAAAAACGTGTCATAACCCGCACCCGGGTGTTCGGGTACGAGTGAGTGGGTACGCCCAGCCTACGCCGTAGTGCCGGCGATAGAACGCAGTCTGGAACTAGTACTGTATAACCAACACTTCATAATATAAAGGAAACAGATATTATACTCAATCACAAAACTAAGGTAGGTGAAAACATGTTGTATATATATATGCATATAAAGGTTACAGTACAAAATCTTGTATTCATAACTCATACAACTATAGTAAGTCTGCAACTTTAACTATTGTTATAACTAGGTCTCCCGCTTGCGGCCTTCCTCGATCCTTCAGGAGGTAAAATCAGGCTCGAAGCTATTTCCCAAAAATCCATAATTGATTGGGCACAGGTCCTTCTAAGTGCTACCTAAAATATTATCCAGTCAGGATTTAACGAGTACAATTCTAATAGCAGTTTCAATACATGATAAGGACTATAAAACAGTGATAAAAAAGTAGTACATGATGGATAAATAAACTGACATCAAGGCATGGTAAGAAATGAACAGGGAAAAATGAATAAACAAAAAATATGTCATGTATCAACAAGGAAATCTATAGTCACTAAGTGTTTTGAAATACTAGTTTGATTATGTGATCGGCTTAGGATTGCACAATGGGAACTGGTTAATCATATGTGAAGTGTATGGTTAGCATTTGCACAGGAATTATATTTGCACAGGATTAAGGGTATGATCACATACAAACTAGCATTTTTCCGTCTAAAAACATATATACATAGATATATAGATACGTATATATAGTATACATATATATAGATAATATATAGTATACATAGATACATAGATATATAGATATATAGATATATATATATAAATACATATATAGATACACATATATAGATAATGTGTATATATGTATATAGATACAATATAGTATACATATATAGATAATATATAATATACATAGATATATAGATATATATATATATATATATATATATATATATATATATATATACACACATATATATAAGATATATAGATACATAGATACAATATAGTATACATATATAGATACAATATAGTATACATATATATACATAGATACATAGATATATATATATATATAGTATACATACATATATATATATATATATACACATATATATAATATATATAGATACATATATATGTATATGATATATATAGATATATATAGATACAATATATTATATATAGATACATAGATATATAGTATACATATATATAGATAATATATAGTATACATAGATACATAGATATATAGATATATATATAAATACATATATAGATACACACATATATAATATATATAGATACATATATATGTATATGAATATATATATATATATAATAGATATATATAGATACATAGATATATAGTATACATATATTATATAGTATACATACATATATATATATATTATATATATAATATATATATATATATATATATATATTATTATATACTGCTGCTCTGCTGCTGCTGCGTGCTGCTGCTGCTGCTGCTGCAGCTACTGCTACTCTACTGCTTGTTGCTGCTTGCAGGCTGATATATATATATATATATATATATATATATATATATAATATTATATAGTTAGAGTTATAAAACATGTTTGAAGAGGATCAAGGGTTACCTTACGAGGACTCCTATCTTTTGCTAATATAGGATTGAGGGGAGATGAGGGATGATGAGTGAAGGAGGTGGGGATGTCCTTATATAGGGAAGGAGGGGGTTGGACTTGGAGGTTGTCAAGATATTTTTATGGTGAATTTACCATTGTGCCATTAACCAATTTAATTTGGATTTCTCTTCTTATGAAGGACAATTCAAATTAAATTTGACTTCTCTTTAATCTAATTAAATTCTTGACATGAAGGTTACACTTCTGTAAAGCCTCTTTTATTAATTGTAAAACAAATGAAATTATAATCCTAGCACCAGTAGTAAACTATTAATCCTTCTTCTAATAGTTAGAACTTAATCCTGGCAATAGAAGAATTACCAAAATGACTTTACACTCAAACTAGACTAAATACTAAACTAGGACTTAATCAACTAGACCCATTATAGGTGGAATTTTATACTTTCACATCAAATACACTTTGAATGGTGCATGATTCTCATCACAACTAATTTTGTAGATCAGCATTGGTCCGGTTTGGTTGGGACTGACCCAAACTTAAGACAAAGGCCAACTAGCTTAGTTTCATATAAAGAACCTAACCAAAACATCTCAAATCGGAGGCACAACCAAACCAAGTTTAAATAAAATATAGGTGCTCTTTCAATAATTGTAAAACAAATGAAATTATTAATCCTAACACCAGTAGTAAACTACTAATCCTTCTAGTATTTAGAACTTAATCCTGGCAATAGAAGAAATACCAAAACGGGCTGAAACAAACCAATTTAAACTACACTCAAACTAGACTAAATACTAAGTAGGACTTAATAGAGTCAACTAGACTATTCTAGGTGCAATTTTTTACTTTCACGTCAAATACACTACAACTAATTTTACTGATCAGCATTAGTCCGGTTTGGTTGGACCAACCCAAACTTAAGACAAAGGCAACTAGCTTAGTAACATATAAAGAACCTAACCAAAACATCTCAATTCGGAGGCACAACCCAACCAAGTTTAAATAAAATATAGAGAAATGATTCTTTTGGCGTATTATATATCGAAAGGGGATCGGAGGAGATTTCCATGGCATCACCACCTTCTCTAACATTGTGAAAGAAAGCCTGAAGGTGGTTACCTCTTCTCTTGATTGGATAACAAAGTCTCAATGACAATGATAAGGGACCTTGATAGCATGCGGGGGGGGGGGGGGGGGGGGGAGTATGCAGTCACACAGCAGCAGCAGTCGGTGAGTGTGTGTGTGTGTGTGTGTGTGTGTGTGTGTGTGATGTGAGTGTGGGTTGTGTGATGTGAGTGTGTGTGTGTGTGTGTGTGTTCTGAGAGTGTGTGTGTGAGCTGTGAGTGTGTGTTTGACTGTGAGTGGAGTATATGTCTGTTGAGTGTGTTGTATGTGTGTGTGTATTGAGTGTCTGTGAGTATGAGTGTATGTGTATAGGTGTTATAATATAGTGTATGTATATGAATGTGTATATGCACAGTGTCTTGAGCGTCTGTGCATGAGCTGTGCACACAACAGATTGTGTTATTGAGTGTACCAGAGTTAAGTGTCAGTGGGATATTTATGGGTAGTATACATATAAGTGATATATATATATATATTGAGAATAGTATAGATGAACATAGAGACCTAAAAACCAAATAGTCAAGGTAGTTGTTAATTATAATTCACCTATTGACATAAGAAATTCATGATATAGGTCGTTTGGACTCTGTCACAGACTCTGACTTATTTCACAGTATTGGACGATAGACGAGTATATTCTCTAATAGTTTTCTTACTGATGATTTCTATATTACATGTAGTAGTAATGTTATACTTGATTCCTGACACGATGGTACACGAACTAGTATATCTTGTTGCTTTTAGACCTTGATCTTGTATAATACTTTGATATTTTCTTGTGATTCATGTATACTAGTCGGGACGGAAAAATACTAGTTGATATGTAATCATACCCTTAAATCATGTGCAAGTATAATTCATGTGGAAAACTAATCATACACTTCACGTGTGGTTAACCAGACTCCCATTGTGCTTATCCCAAGCCGATCACATAATCAAAACTAGTATTTCAAAACACTTAGTGATTATCGATTTCTTTGTCTTACTCTTTACCTGTTGATACAAGCAATATTATTCATGTTTATTCATTTTTCTTGTTCATTTCTTACCATGCTTTGATATCAGTTTATTTACTATTACCGTTTTATAGTCCTTATCATATATTGAAAGTGCTGTTAGAATTGTATTTGTTCCAATCCTGACTGGATAATATTTCAAGTAACAATTAAAAGGACACGTGCCCCTAATATGGATTGTCGGAGAGTAACTTAAAGCCTGACCTTACATTTCCGGAGGATCGAGGAGTACAGCAGAAGGAAACCCAGTTATGATATTTAGATTAGTTATAGTTTTGCCGGAACTATTTCCGGAGGCTTTGTTATAGTTGTATGAAAGTTGAACTCCAGACTTGTATTGTAACTCATATACATATATGACATCATGTTTCCATTACCTTTGTTTGTGATTGAGTATACTACATGTTACTCTTTGTATTATGTGAGGTGTTGGATATTACAGGGATATTCCTAGACAACGTTCTACCGTCGACACTGCGGCGTAAGCTGGACGTGCCCACGCACTCGTACCCAAATCTCCGAGTGCGGGTCATGACAATAACCTACTTGTTCCGTGTAGCCATGTCGTTGACACTCATTTTCTACTTACAGAAGTTTCCACGTCCCTATTCGAAATAAGTTAACACACAACTATCCAGCATCATTTTTGTTATTATTGATTACACACTACACAATGAGATGACCTGCATATGTAGCTTTTTATAGTCCTCACAGAAAAGAAACATAACAAGTTCATAAGGTTCAAGATCATATACTGTGACAAGTTCACTTGCAGAAACCTCCTACAGTCCAGATTTGAGTTTTCCTTTTGTGAAGTTACTAGCCACGGTGAGAAGCGAACAAATCAGGTATAGGTGTATACTATCACATACTATAACTGGTGAATACCATTAAATTGGTCAAGAAAATTGATCACAAAGGGGGGAAAAAAGGAAGAAACAGACCGAGAAACACTACAGTTATTTGCAAAAGGGAGTCTCAAATTAAATCACATAACAACAAACATTTTGTGATCACACTAGAAGCTTCAATTTATTAATCTATCACCTGAGGCTGAGAATAACTTATAATTCTAGGTAGAAGGAAACCTATGCATATGAGTCATGACCTATCTCTCAATGTAGTTAACAAAAGTAATAAGGTAATGAATTAATCCAACATCCAAAAATTGTACCTCATCATATCTAAGAACATATTGTAGGTCGGAAGTCAAAGTAGTTGACTGCCTATTAACAAGAAGGGAGTATGTAGATAGCAATTGGCAGACCTGTATTTCTCATTAGCAACTCAAATCTGAGCCGCATTAAATTTTTGTTCGTATAAAAATTGTTATTTGTGTATCCAGACATTAAAACTTGTTGGCTTAGGATTGTATACCTTTTCAACCAATGCTTCTCTGAGTTCTGGAAGGCCTTCATCAGCACCATAGCGACTAGTTGAGGGCTCCCACACTCTTTCTTTTACTTTATTCAATGCTTGCTCCGGTGGTTGCCAATAAACTACTCCCTGCAAGTAAATGACTTTTAATATATGTTATCGTTAGGCCAATCGGCCATGAAAACCAAAAAATAACCTGTCAAAAGGTACATCAGCATTCTTATCTTTCCTTTTCAACTAACTTTTATTACTAATACTAAATCGAAGAAAAATATTCATAGCAAAGGAGGGCAGATAGAAACAAAATGAAGATGTTACAACCAAGGTTCAAAGTATCGGTACCGGAATCGGTATCGGACCATTTCTATGAGTATCGGGATCGGCGGTATCGGTAGTATCGGCGGTTTCGGATTGGAGTATCGAATTTTTTGGTATCGGAAAGCAAACAACTATTAGTAAATTATTAACATTTTAGAGAATATATTTTATACATTTATGCATAATTTAAAGTATTTCCAGTATTGTTTCTTAGTATTTTTGATATTGAATGAAATAGTAGTCATCATTGTCGATTGATTTATATGCGATAGATAAATTTTTCTCTTTTATATGTTTTTACAACCTTACTATGCTTTTACACCCTTGCTAATTGGTTTTTTAATTCAATATTTTTTGCCGAATTGACCGAAAAAGAGACCTCTAATGTCGGTATCGGTGAGTATCGGATATCGGTCGGTATCGGATCGGGACATGCCAAACTGTATCGGTATCGGCCGTATCGGATCGGTATCGGCCGATACTTTAAACTATGGTTACAACTTCATCATCACCATCATCATTGTCATAAGTATCGTCCGGGCCTTCTAACACCAAAATGTGGCCAGTGATGGAGCACAAGAAAGCTCCTTAAGAATTGATAAAGTTTTGTGACCATTTGTTGACATGATTTTATCCCTATATGCTGATGTCAGTGCCAAATTTCCTAGTGAAGGTAGCTATGAGCATGTAGGGTGACACTATAAAACCTAGATGGCCAGTTTGTGGGTAGGTTAACCTACTTTTTAGATATATAGTTTAAGTTCACGCAATCAAGTACCCTCCAAGTTTCTCCATCCTATAAGTAGTCTAGGCGAACAGGTAACAAATACATTTGCTATAAGAAATTGCATTCATCTCTAAGGCACATGAAGGAGCTGTTTCATTGTCTGTAATTCGAAATATCATGTGACATTGTAAACGATTTTCCAATTCCATTGTTTTGTTGACTGTATTTGATATTACTGTAAATACAAATTCAGTTTTGGATAGTTGTAATTGAGATCTCTCATGCAAATTGTTGTCGTAAATAAAGAAATAAAATGTTTGGTTTGATGCAAGTAATTAAAGAAGTAGAGACAACAACAGAAGAATAAGAAAGATAGAACACAGACCTATAGTGGTTTGGCAGTTTAGCCTACATCTACTCAAAAGAGTTTGAACTCTTATTAATAGAGACTCAGTGAGGAGCTCCCCCACAATATATAGAGTACAATTCCCAATTCACAAACAAAGAATACAACTGCTAGCTAACTCATTTAAGAGTTTAACAATTTTCCAGGAGACTTTAGACTAAGTCGACCATAAAACAATTAGTTGTTACAACAGTAAGCTGCTAACCAACCATAATTAATGTAATGAATCATTTTCTGTTTTTCCAACCCCCCCCCCCCCCCACCCCACCCCCCACCCTTTCAAGCTTGTCGAGAAAAATGTCTGAAGAGCCAAGCTTGAATAATATATCTTGAAACCGAGTTGCAGACAAACCCTTTGTAAATATGTCTACAAGTTGTTCGTTGCTACGAGCATACACAGTTCTGATGACATTGGATTGCACCTTCTCCCAAACAAAGTGACGGTCCACTTCAATGTGTTTTGTCCTTTCATGGAGCACAGGATAGGAAGCAATATGCATGACAGTTTTGTTATCACAGAAAAAAATTGTTGGTTGAGATGAACAGAACCCCAAGTCCTTAAGCAAGGCCTGAAGCCAAATTACTTCATTGGTTACGGATGCCATTGCCTTGTATTTTGCTTCGGCACTGGAGTGAGCAACGACGTTTTGCTTTACCTGTCATCAGATTCCCTCCAACAAGAGTGCAAAATCCAGTTGTGGATTTTCTGTTAATTTGACATCCTGCCCAATCTGTCACTATACCCAACAATTGTTGTGTGACCTTTTCTTTTCATTAAAATTCCTCTTCCGGGAGAACCTTTAAGATATCGAAGAATTCGATCAACGACCCTCGTGTGACTAGTTCAAGGAGTATGCATGAATTGATTAACTTGGCTTAGTGCATAAGAAATATCATGTCGTGTGATAGATAAATTAATCTACCATTCGGTATTTGATATTGACCAACATCACTCAACAAGTCCCCAGATTCCCTCCAACAAGAGTGCAAAATCCAGTTGTGGATTTTTTGTCAATTTGACATTCTGCCCAATCTGCGTCACTATACTCAACAATTGTTGTATGACCATTTCTTTTCATTAAAATTCCTCTTCCGGAAGAACCTTTAAGATATCGAAGAATTCAATCAACAGCCCTCATGAGACTAGTTCAAGGATCATGCATGAATTTGACTAACTTGGCCTACTGCATAAGTAATATCAGATCGTGTGATGATTACATAAATTAATCTACCAAGTAGTCTTTGATATTGACCAACATCACTCCCCATCCAAACTGATTCTTCCGCTGCTTTCAATGGGATTATCAACTGGCTTGGTGCCCATTTTTCCCGTCTCTTGTAATAGATCAAGAACATGGTGAAATTCCATTCCTCTCTCTCTCTCTCTCTCTCTCTCTCTCTCTCTCTCTCTCACACACACACACACATACACACACACACAATTTTCGTCCACTTTCTTTTCAAGCTTTCTTATAAACCAAACAAGCAAAACTTTTTTTTTTCTTTATTCACTTCGTTTTTTTTTTCTCATTTTCAATTTATTTCTCTTTCTTTTCCCCAATTTCTCACAAACCAAACACAGTCTTACTTAGTATTCTGACAATCGTGTCTCTCTTATGGACCTCCAATATATCATAAAATCAGAGTGAAAAATGAATATTGAATGGTGAAAGCCAAGATCAAACCTGTGCCAGTGATATTACGTCTCTCGTGGCTCCGCGGATCAGTTCTTGTACCTACAATGAATAATCAAGAATTCTTTCACCATTTTTTTACTTCAATTGCCCCAATATAATGAACAGATCCAAATAAAGAAAGATCTTCTCAATTCACCTGAACCATAACAGGGGTTTCCGTCTCCACGGCCCTCCTAGCAAGTTTCGCGTACGTCCCCATCCCGCAACGCCCAAACCTATGTCCAACAATTCTGCTGCAAAGAGAAACAAAACCGAGTGTAAGCAAATTTATATATATATATATATATATATATATATATATATATAAAAGGAACTAGGAGTAGTAGTAGGTGATGATGAGTCACCAACCCAACAACGGAAGGACAAGAAGAAGAGGAAGAGAGAGTTGGCAGACACCAGCAACAATTTCTAGCCAATTGCATCAAAACTCCTCTCTCTCTTTCTCTCTCCCTCTCTCTGTCTCTCTCTCTTTCTATATATATATATATATATATATATATATATATATATATATATATATATTGAATTGAGAAAGATTTATTGAGAGGAGGATAATTTTGGAAGGTCAAAATTATTAGTGTTTTATTTTTAGTTGTTGGTTTGCGTACCTCTCTCTCTCTCTCTCTCTCTCTCTCTCTCTTCGTCTTTGATGAGAGTGAGGAGAGAGAGCCGGCTGGTCTTTGTGTGGGAATTAGAATCCCATTTTCTTTCCTTAAGATTATCTACCTTTGTGACGGAAGCACCCACTACTGTAGTGGTCGATGAGAGAGAGTGTGGGAAGGAGGAGAGCTGGAAAATTCAGTAATTCAACAATGAGACAAAACACAACAAATACTGATTAAGGGCATGTTTGGTACGCATTTTTCTGCGTTTAAACTCAAGATTCAGCAGAAATAGTATTTGGACATACTGTTTCATAATTTCACATTTGAAAAAAAAAATATATATTGAAGAAGTGAGAAAAAACATTTATGAAAAAGAAAAAATTGCTTCTTGTACTGTTTGTGGGCCCCACCGTCCATCACCTCCCAACTCTCTCTCTCTCATTTGGAAAAAATTGGGGAGCATGGTTCCTTCTTCCTCTCCCCTGAGCCCCACCGTCCAGAGATCGTTCCGTCGCGCGAACTCCACTATTGAGGACGATGACGACGACGCCTCTGGACGGTGCTCCTCTCTCTCCCCGACCTCGACCCAGATCTGGCGACGACGACAGTGGGGTGGTCGAGCTCCAGCTCGACGACGACGGCATCCATGACGAGCTCTCCTGACAGTCATGGAGAACTAGACCTCGACGTCCCCAGTAGAAGGCCAAGCTCAACCACCTCGAGCTCGACGAGGGAGTCGAAGGCCAGGCTCGGCCATGGAGACGACGGAGGCAGTTGACTTCTTCGTCGAAGTAGGTTGAGTTCGTCGTCGAAGGGGTCGAGGTCTAGACGACGACGATGACTCGAGCCGACTCGACTGGACGACGACGACTCGACTGTGGTGGGGAGCTGCATCTCAGGGTTAGGGTTAGAATTTTTCTAGATGCCGTCGGGGAGCTGCTCGAGGACGGTGGTGGGGAGCTCAGACATAGTTTGGGAGGACACGAAAAACTCCGGACACAGAGACACTCCGGTCACAGGGACACATCGGAACTCAAATTATTTTCTAAAAAACAAAATTTAACTAAAAAAAAAATTCGAAATTTTTTTACCATACAGAATTTTCATATTTGTTTTCCAAAAATCAATTTTCAGATAAAGGTAAACAAACACAAACTCAAAATTTCTATAATCGCAAAATAACTTTATAACTTACTTTCATAAAACTGTTTTCAGAATAAAATTTCAGAAAACCTATCCAAACGAACCCTAAGAGTTTTGTGAATTTTATAATTATTAATAAGTTTTTTTTTTAAATGTCCTTCTCGGTTTCTGTTTGGATTATTGCAATTTAAGAATTTTTATAAAAGTACTACAAAACTTGTTTATGATTCCAAAATTGTTCGTTTTATTTACAAATTTTTCACTAACAAAAAACTACTAAGGGTTGTCCATTACATAGTATATAAGCCAATATTTTTATTTTTATTTTTTCCTTTGCCTTCTTATTCCCTTTTTCTCTTCCAAATTCCAAAACCCTAATCGTAGCATCAAAAATAGGAAGAAGAAAAAACTAAAGGACAAACTCAATGAAATGTGATTCTAGGAATTGAAAGATGTAGAGAAGGAAAAAGTTTAGAATTTTGAAGTGGAAGAAAGAGAGAAATGATTTTGAAAAGAGAGAGAGAGAGAGAGAGAGAGAAGTTAGAATATTTGGGTTTAGGTGGGAATGGGGAGCAGCCCCTAGTAAGCTTTTTGCTGTCCCGAGTAAAAGTTTTTCTAAATCTAGACTAGCCCCGAGTAAGTTTTGTAGTGACCCGATTAAAATTCTAATTTAATTGAAGGGTTAAAAGATACTTTTGTCCACGATCTATATTCAATTTTAAAAGATCTCCTTTCTTTTTTTAATCATTTTATTCAAAAGAAGTCATAAGACGTTCTCTCAATGAAATCAAGCCATTCCTTTATGGTAGATTTGTAAGAGTCTCAAAGATTACATCAAAACATATGTATACTCATTTAAAGTAATTTTTGTGAATTTTTTTAAATTATGGGAATTGGTAAGATATATAACAAATTCGACTTGATTGCCCCCGCCAGCTGCACCATCTCTTCCCACCTTTATTTTGTGAGAGTATGTCTCTAACATCATATAAGAGAATTTGCCACCAATAAGTGAAATCCAGATAGTTAGTTACTTGGAAAAGGTAGATAAATCAGAATGAAAATGGAGTGACGAATAATAAAGGAGCAGGTCAATCTACAAAAAAAAGTCAAATGTGAAATACTAGTACTTCAATGTGGGAGATATCAAGAAGATGCATGGTCGTTCATTTGCTTGGCTAGTCATAACATGAGCTAGTTCATAGATCTTTGGGCTTTGATTACAAAGGAATAAAGACTTGACAAATCTTGTATATATATTGTGTGTCCTTTCTCCAAGTCAGATCGTGGCTATATAAGCCACACAGCCGTCCGGGAGGAGATTCGAACCCAGGATGTACCCGTATGTGTCCTCATGCACTACCACTAGGCTAGTGCCTTAGGGACAATTTCATATTCACACACACACACACACACACACACACACACACACACACACACATATATATATATATATATATATATATATATATATATATATATTGGAAGAAACTAATTGTATTAATGAAACATTCTCACTTTATATCGTATCCACCCTCATGTGTGACTTCTAATGTTATCCATAGAAACTACATCAGGAAAACACTCTCGATGACTGCGGAAGTCTCCAGAAAATAAGGCGACCTCCCTCATTGGCGAAGGAGGAGGCCCCTTTTGCGTAGGCCTCTCGTCTACCCCGACAGAGGGTGGTTAGACCACCATCGACCGCCGGCGACGAGGTTGACCACCCAGTCAGCGTGAGACTGGCTGTGAACGACCTCCGGTGGTGGCAGATAAACCTCGAGTCAGCAATGGTATGCATCCTCCTCACTCTTTTAACCCTAATGATGCATTTAATGGTGGTCGAAGATGAAACAGTTGGGAACCCGCTCGACTGTGCATGTCTGCTGGTGGAGTATCTCCAGGTGCACGGCATCTGGTTCCTGGGGCTGCTCCCGGACCGTAGCCCTGAGATCCAAGTCCTAGTATTTGTGAGGATCAACCCTTGGGTCAAAGATCAGACATAGTAGGTGTTTGAAGTAATCATGGGTGAGAATTTGTCGGCTTGGGTCAATCCAAACTAGTGTTTCTATGCAATATGTTGAGCCAAAATCTATTGGAGAACATAGGAAGGTAGCTGAGTTCACAAACGATGATCTGGAAGAGATGACGGACTAATGGAAGAACGCCCTAATTTTCTATGTGTTGGAGGATCATCCGTTTTATAGCCAAATCATGGCTTATGCCAACTACGTTTGGAAGCCACGCGGGAGTATGGAGCTGTACTCACGAGATAATGGTTTTTCTCCATGCGTTTCAGCTTCAAGGATGATATGGAATGCGTTCTACAAGGGGATCCATAGACTTTTGATGTCAGGTTGATCATCATTAACCAATGGCAGTTAAACGCAAAATGTGAAAGGGACCTCCTTCATACGATCCCTATCTGGATTCGTCTGCCAAATCTGTCTACCTAATTCTAGAGTATTCCAATGATCATGAAGTTAGCCATCCTAACTGGTAATCCTATAAAGTCAGATGAAACAACGGCTATGAAAATCTAGACTTGCGTATACTCGAGTCTTTATCGAAATTGAGGTGAATACGGCCCTTTCGCGGGAACTTGAATACCAATTACCTTTTGGCGAAGTCTACTCTCAGGTCGTAGAATACGAGTGGGTTCCACCGGCCTGCGATAAGTACAAATGCTTTGGTCATGTGGCCATGGAATGCTTGTGCGTACCGGTAGAAGAGGGTAGTGGGATTGACACTAATGTGCGGGAACAGAAATTCGATGCCCAGATGGAGGAGGGAGAGCATAATCGGTCTATGCAAGAAGGGGACCCTGAAGCAACTCCCCTTTCATCTGCCTCGGTACCTTTGATAGATGCTCTGTGGCCTGCAAGTGCTGGTAATATTGGAAGCAGGTGGTAGAGGGCGTGCAAGGTTTTAGAACGCCTTTGGGCGAGTCTTCCAATAATCAAAGTCTATAAGAGATGCGGCAAACGACAAAAAGAAAGGTTGATGAGCATGTACAATCCCAGATGGTGCCATTTAGTAGACAATATGCTATGCTGACTCGGCGCCAGAAGGAGCTGGTTGATAAAGGAAAATCTGGCGGTTCCTCATGAACTCATATTATCAACTATAATAGTATAATAGGAAAAAGTCCAAGGCTCTATCTCTGGATTTTGGATATAGATTCTCGTCACTGCACAATTTGGATACATGAGTTGATGAGCTTAGTATGGATAACCTTAACTAAGGAAGGCTTAGAGGATTCATATGTTCTTGATGACTCCACTTGAAGGGTTGCATGGATTCCGAATAGAATTCATCAATGACCCGATGGTGAATTTGGAAGCCACTTCAGGTATTCTAACTATTACTAATGTCGATCTGACATGAAATACGCATGGTGCAAATGCGCTGGGTCATTGGAGAAATATAAAAGAAGTGTCACGTAAATCATAAAGCTCTCTTACTACTTTGTTGGAAACCAAAATTTGGTCGAAAAAGAAGCTGACCAAACGAATTCCAAACTTTTGGGCACATGCGCATAACTTGGTGTTGGGGTCCAGTCTGGATTTGTTGAATTTATGGTCAAGATTTGATTTTATATAATTTGAAAATCTATATTAAATGTAAAATTTGATTAGATTTCAAATTTGTATCAAATATTTAATTTGACCATATTTAGACATCCATAATTGGTGTTGGGCTATTTTAGATGGAATATGATTCTTATTTTAAGGTTTATTGTTTAGAAAATCCTATTATGACCTAAAATAGGATTTCTCATCCTATAAATATAGGAGGAGGGTGGAGGCACAAAGCATAGCACAAGTTGGAGATTCGGGGTGCTCGTCCACAGAAAATCTAAGAGAAAGTTCGTGCTTTGCTCTTAGGTCTTCGCCATCCAAGACAGGAAGAAGAAAGAGATCTGATCGAGGAGTCGTCGCCTTTGCTCAGAAAGATTGCTACGGGTTGGTGAGTGATTTCAATTGTAATCTCTTTCTTTTTTTTCTTGAATGTGGTGAGATAGTTGAATCTAGTAGGGCAAATGGTTTAACATTGATTTTGTCAATTTTGTAATTTTACCTGAGTTATAAAGGTTGGATTTGTCCAGGTGACGTAGTCACCGCCATATACTTGTCTTTATCTGTGCTTGGTGTTCATTAGACATGGGTTGGTTATCTCAGGTGGGTTGGCCTAAAGTTTCCGCTGCGGGCACTCTCAAACACGATGTCAGAACGCTTGCAGGGCGTGTTCGATTCCCTACACTTGGATGTTTGTGGGATGGCTAGTATTTGGGTCAGTTGGGACACTATAGAAATAAAAAAATTGTCGGAATATGAAAAAATCGAAGGACCCCTTAACTATTTAAGTTGTTAATAGAACGAATCATACTTTTACCACTAAACTATACCAACACTATAAAGATAACATCAAAGAAATAATAGTATTTCAAATAAAAATGATATGATTCAACCTCAGACTCTTTTGTATGTAGCGGATAATAGTGGAGCTCGAGAATTGATGTGTATTCGAATTATAGTGGTTGGTAATCAACGATATGCTCATATTGGTGACGTTATTGTTGCTTTAATCAAAGAAGCAGTGCCCAATATCTCTCTAGGATTTTAAAATTTTACTTTTACATATAATTTATGAATATAATAAAAAATATTTTTCATGAATTATTATATTAGAACCCATTGATTCAAACTTTTCCAATATCCTCGCTTTCCATTATGAAGCTAGTAGAAACTTTATTGATAAGGAATTTTTTAATGCCCAAAATGCTAATTACATTTGTAATGGCAATTGGAATGATATTAACTCCTATTTATTTATTATCTATGTCACGTCAGATACTTAGAATTCGGAATTCACAAAATTCTTAGAATTATATATTCTAAAATAAAAAAGGCTAAGTGTTTGATTTTAGTTAAATCTAATGCCAATACCCTTTTTTCCTGTAATTGCTCTATTCTAGTCAATCGAATCGATTGGCTTGTTGTTCATGTTGAAATGAATCTAGATTGATAACTTGTACAAATATTTTCATTTTCTAATTCGATCCGATCTATTCGTTTGTAGCGCTATTTACTCGATCGCATACATTTTTGCAACACCTCTAAGAGAGGAACAAATAGTCAATTTTGAAATAACTTATTGTCAGCCTCTTTCATTGCACTTTTTGTTTTGCCTCCCTTAAGTCCCCTTCCACTTTCCTTCGTCCTTGGAAGTTGACTTTTTAAGTGTCGATAGATCTTGACATCTTGATGTGCAGAGAAGATTTTCCTTAATCGCGGATGGACCCTTCACTGCGCACAAGGCTTAAGCAAACCGAAGGACCCCGACGCGAAGTTTTTACACTTTCCACTATTAGATAGTGCCCATAAATCTCATGATAAGTACCCAAAGATTTATATTGAATTTCGATAAAAACTTCTCTTAAGCCAACGATACGTTGATCTAGCCGCCACCGGAGCCACAAGGGATCCCTTCTTCCACTATGCCCCAAAAAGTAACTAAGACCAATTCATTCACGTTTTCATGTTTCAATTGAACACTTTCCATTTATGATCAAAGGAGAATATTATTCTTTTCACCAAAGATATGCGGATTAAATCACGATCTTCTAATCTACAAAAGATTTTTCTCGATTAATCCCTTTCTTTGCTTGCCCCTCATTCTTCTAGAATCAGAAAGATCATTTTCGAGTTTGAATTTGTTCTAGGATTTTGTTAGCCCAACCCTTATTTGATGAGGAGACACCAGTCTAATTCAAAGTTGTTGAGGTTTATACCGGTCGATCATTGTGTGATGGATGTGAAGAAGTAGGCCGTTGTCGTGGCAATAATGAGCCAAACTAGTATTTACAGTGAATCTCCCAGTTAAGTAGTTATGCATTACGAGATGAACTCCCAATTTTCTGGCAAATACGGCCCTTTTGATCATTTATTCACATGTACCCACAGTTGCATTCAAGTAGTGTCCTTTGATTTTACCTGTTTCTATAGAAAAGAAGAAGGTATTAGCATTATATTTAACTAAAATCAAACCCTTAGCCTTTTTTATTTTAGAATATATAATTCTAAGAATTTTGTGAATTCCGAATTCAAACGAGAAAAAAACAATCCCTATTTTTTTTCTTTATTTGTTTCCTTTTTTTTCTTAACTTTTACTGTTTGAAGAGAAAGTCTGCCACTATAATGGAAATACATAATTTCTTTATACTGGAAGCGAAGCCAAAGGAATGACTCACCCATTATGTCTATTGTATTTTTCATTCTTGTTGTAATATAAATTGATTATTTGATTAGACACTCTAAGATCCTTTTTCAAACATGCTCCCATTTTGAGTTAAGAGATGGATAAATAGGCACATCCTATTGCACTGATCGGGGGGCGCTCGTAGTGACTGACTTGGTAAATTTTCCAAAAAGAAAATGATTTATTTGATATTATGGATGATTAGTTACGGAGGGGTCGTTTCGTTATCACACAAGTATTCAATTGGTTTGGGCTTGCTTAGTATTGAACTGAGACAAAGAAAAAAATGGTTCTATAGAAGAGGTTCGTGCTTCCTTTGTTGAGGTAAGGGCAAATGAACGGATTCGTAATTTCATAAGAATTGAGTCAGTCAAGTCTACGACTTCATATACCGAAAAAAGGTATGATACAGCGGGTTCGGGATTAATTCTCGATAATCTATTAGATCGTAAAAATATCAATCCTTTTTGTTCTGGTCATATCTGGCATAAATTAGACCAACTTATTATTGGCGAGTTCACTAATTTTGGAGGCTTCAGGTTAGTTTTTTGGGCAGTTTATGATCATAATGATAGAAGAAGATAAGAGCAGCTATGGCAGGATATTATTAAGTTAAGTGCTATGGTGGATAATCATATGCATCTTCCACTTCACTTACTAGGTGACTTCAATACATTACTCTTTAGCCATGAAATGGTGGGTGGACGGCGTGTTCTTGTCATGCCCAGTCCCAAAATAAGTAGGACTAGGATACACAACTATGCCAGCAGTATGTATACGTATGTTACTCCAATATATGAAACCTAAGAATACATACTTAAGTTGTATATGAAGTCTAGCTCACAAGTGGTATATAAATATCACAATTCAAAGGTATAACTAAATCTTATCCATATAATCAAGATAATAAACTAAGAAGAAAGCAGCAATGGTATAAGTCTAGAAGTAATCCATCAAAGAAAATAAATAGTTGGGTGGAGACAAATCCACTGCCAACGACTAATAATAACTGAAATGCATAAATAATATGGTCTCGAAAAATAAAATAAAGAATTCCAAGTACTAGTTTGAACTAAAAGATAAGTAGTGAGAGATGATCTGGGAAAATCGGAAGGATCGACCTCCTCGTCCATGAATGATACCTCAAGCCCAGTTCCATACACTCGTGGGTGCTCCTGATGATCGTCTACACCTGGCAGTAGACCAGGTCCTCAAAGGGACGTAATAAGATGTCATGCCCCAGTCCCAAAATACGTAGGACCAGACATGTGGCAATGGCCGACTGGTATAACTTCGTAGGGCTTTCCAATTTAATAGACCCGATGAAGTGCACTTACATTGTCCACAGTTAAGTGATCAAGATAAATATCTATTTCTAATATCCAACCGCTAAACTAAATCTTAATCCATGGTAAATAAATCTCAAGAAGGAATGGTACGCATAATTAGTCTGCAGCCCAATAATACATTCGTTCGAATAGGCCAAAGGAACAATATAGGTCTATAAATACTAGGCTATAAAAGCATAATCAAAATAGAAAGTAGTACGTGACTGTAATAGCTGAAAGATGTAAAGATACCTGCAACGATGTCCAACAATCCACTAGATCAAGCATCATGCAACCTGCTTAAATAACCTGGAAGGAAACCGGGTCCTCAGAGGGACATAACAAGATATAAAAAGTACATGCCATAATATAAATACTGAGTAAAGTAAACCAGGGTAAACTATCTGTCTACGTGAATGCAATTTGGGGACAACTTAGTATGTATGGGAGGTAGACTAGACTAGACATATGCTAACGTAATTCAACAATTGTCGCGACTGGTTAATATATGCCATATATGCCCCTATAACCGGGGCCTCGCTGCATGTATAAAAAAACCATAATGTTCCAAAGAACGTGACACCTGAATATAATAATGTCCAACGCTCCGAGAGCATGGTATCTGCATATATAATAACGTCTGATGCTCCGAAGAACGTATGTCACCCTCACATTTCCAGTTAAGGGTAGTTTGGTAATTGACACAAAAATTTTATTTTTAGGAGGGTTGTAATTAATATTGTGCATGAGTAATTAATTATTTATTGTATTGTTTAGTGTTTGATTAGACGTAGTATTTATTTTAGCCTTGTGTAGTGGATCTAACCTATTTTATTAGATGCATGAACCCAACATTTGGATAAGTTTAGTTTGGGCCCATTTAATTAGGCCAATGGATTAGGAGGTTGGATTTATTTAGTGAAACCATTAGACTAGAACCTTTTCCCTTAATTGATTTTTTCATGAGAGGCCCCAAGGGGTATTTGGGACATTATATATTGCTTGGAGAGGGGTTTATGACCAGCCATAATTAGGAGGAGAGAGAGTGCTCTCATTTTATTTCTTCCCCAAATTTCTAGATCTACTTTTCCCTCTTCCAATTTTCCACCATTCCCCCATCAATTCTCCATTAATTCTTTTCAAATCTCTTTCTAAATTCATCGTTGAGGCCTCTACATCAAGGATCTACAAGAAGGAAGCAAGGAGCAAGGAAGAGGACGCCAAGATCTATAAGGAGAGGAGCTATTTGTATTTGGAGACTTTTCATTGGGAATTCATCTCCCAATAGGTACATTTCTATTTTCTCCCCTTATATTAGACTCTAGATCTGAGATTTTACCATAAAAAACTAACCCACATGCATAGGTTACCCATAGAATTTGGTTTTGGGACGATCGGAGATCTACGGTGGAAGTAACGTGCATTTTGGTGCCAATTTTGGGGGAACCGAGATTGGCACATGTTGTGTTTGTCAATTGGTCAATTAGACCAAATTGATATATGATTGCTGGTTTGTGACTAGTTTTGTGTCCACAATTGGATACGTGTACGCCGTACCTCGTCAATTTGACAAAACGGGTTGATTTTGGGGGTTTTCCTCCGATACGGAGCCTTGTGCATATCGCATTGTGACACGGTTACGTAAACTCCCTAATTATTATATGTATTGCTCATAACTAATGTATTAGACTTGCTCGTGTCCTCCGGGATACGTTTGGTTGTGTGTTGGAGGCCGTATCGCAAGCATTTCATAGAAAAGTGTGATACGGATGCGATGCGCTCCATGTGTTTGATGTTTGTTCTTCTCATTATACGTGCATGTGTATTTATATATGTATATGTTAATTAGGTGATATATAGATATATATGCTAGTGTATTGGAGTTT
This sequence comes from Iris macrosiphon, assembly GCA_036927795.1. Classification (NCBI taxonomy): domain Eukaryota; kingdom Viridiplantae; phylum Streptophyta; class Magnoliopsida; order Asparagales; family Iridaceae; genus Iris; species Iris macrosiphon. Next base: position 51,881,824 of record JAYESA010000017.1, on the reverse strand, counting down.
ATGTATATGTGTGGGTCTATAAGTATGTATATATATGAGTATATGGTGATATAAATATTGGTGTATATATATAAGTTGTGTTTATACTTTAGTGTGTGTGTGAGGGGTGTTATATGCACCTATGTATATAGATAGCTAGTTATCTTAGTGTTAGTATGTGCATTTTGTTTGAGTGCGTGGGTGTTAGTAGAGAGAGTGTATTGATGCATATATAGATTACTATATGGAGATTGATGTATTCTAGAGGAAGGTATGCATATATATGTATATATAGACTAATAATTATAGGAGTGTGTATATGTATGTGTGTGTCTGTGTGTTGTGGTTGTGATATGGTGTGTGATTGAGGATGGGGCTGTGTGAGAAGGGTTGCACAGCATTATGGTGAGCACTGATGCAGTACTCAACAAGAAGAAGATAGCAGTGTCAGCAAGGAGTATTAACCAACTGCAGGGGGTAGTGGACGCTGCACAGCGGTTCAGTTCAGTATCGGGATGAGCACAGTGAGGTGCAGTAATCAGTATTATTCATCAAGGTATCAGTCACCTATGTGATCACCAACTGAAGTTGGGCAAGGCAATGTGCCACACCTCGAGCACATTAGACCCAAGACTGTGCAGCAGCAACTGCTCTAGCAATGAGGAGCCAAGCAGGATGCTGCTCGTGTAGAGGGGAAATTATAAGTTTGGACTATGCATCAGTGTGCATCCACCCACAGGAAGCTAGCAACTCGAGGCAAGGGGGGCACAACAAATTCAGAACCTCAGCAACAACTTGGGGTATCAGCAGCTACACACTTGAAAGAGCACAGTTACAGCAAGGGGATACTGCACAGTACCAGTTCAGCGAGTATCAGTGCAGGTATGCACAGTTCAATGCAGTATGGGCTCAACATCTGAGTGAGGAAGTTGGGAGGAGGATGCTCGTGCATTGGCTCGTGCAGACAGTAAAAGTGAGAGTAGGCAGTAGCATACTGTATAGCAACCTGGGAGCAAACTGAAGCAACAGCTGCAGCCAAGTACTGTAGTGCAGTACAAAGGAAGAAAAGCAGCCAGCAGCTCGTATAGTTCAACATGGAGCACTGTCAAACAGAGATCAGTCAATCCAGCAAGGAGTATCAGCAAGTGGGAGCTATTTCGTTTAGCTAGCAGTGCATCGATGCACTGAGATGCGAGCAGTGCACAACATCCACACCAAGGTATCAACAAAGATGAGGTTAGGCAGCAAGGCATCAGCAGAGAAGAATCACAGCAAACACAGGGAGCTAGCTGCTGCCTTGCACAGCTCGGACATTGAAGAGCAGGGAACATAGCCATCAGTATGCAGCCAACTGAGGATAGGCTACCAATTGAGGAGCAATGTGCATCAGCTCGAGAACCAGGCAGGTTTAACAACCATTCAGTTCAGCAAGTGGTAGTACCTGTATCAACACAGATAGTATATCAGCAGGAGCCAAGAGTATCAGGCAGGGTAGTTTACTGTGCCCGAGCACAGTTAGTAGAGGTTTCAGTCCTATTAGTTCAGTCACAGTGGATTCAGTTCACTGTGCTTTGTTTCAGTTTCTGTGAGTTTTAGTTAGTTTGAGATATGGAGTTAGCTGATAGTTGTTAGTTGGAGTATGGGTGATTTAGTTAAGTGTTTAGTTGAGTTTGTATTTAGGTGGTCTAGTGTTGGGTAGTTAGCTAATAGATGGCATAGTATTCTTTGTTCACTCAGTTAGGTAAGGGTCCAGTGAGGTATTTGGTTAGTAGTTTAGTTAGTTATCAGTGTCAACTAGAGGGGGAGTAGCTTATAGTTAGCTTAAGTTATTTAGGTCTTGGTATAGTAGTAATTGTAGTTAGATATATATACTATATATATGGATAGTTAATAGTTAGTAGATATGTGTGTTTAATATCTTAGTACTGTGTGTAGTTAGTAAGTTTTGAATTGTTAAGATAGTAGGTGTATGTATAGTAGTGAGATTTATTTCATACTTAGTATATGTTAGCATATAAATTAGTTATATTGATATAATTAGTATTGAGGTTGTTTATGTATTAGTTATACTAAGTGTTGGTTTACCTCGGGATACCAAGGTATTGGGCCGATGTCCAATGTATTGAGTTTGGGTATCGAGTTAGGAGCGATACGCATTGGTACAAGGCCAAGGTATCATATTTCAACAGTTTTGTTATAATATTATAGTATTTGACTCGTATACATATATAAAACCTATTTTTATATTAAGAAAACTTGTGTATCTTAGGATACGACTTTTTGAGAGACTTCTTGTATCGTAGCTTAGCTAGTATAGACTAGTTTCATAATGTATTGACTTAGCGACTTACTATTAGACTCTTGCAACCTAGATTTCTTCGGTTTGACTTAGAAATGGTTTTGTGACCTAGATGTTGACTAGTTTAACTTAAATTCATTCCAACACCTTGTATTAATGTGATATTCCATATATAAGTTTGTGTGACACCAGTTGGGACACAGTTTGACATTCATTGCTTGGACGACAGGTGAGTACATTCTATGATAGTTTCTATTAATTGCTAATTACTATAATGCATGAATTTAGAAATATTTTATATGACTCTTGACACCTTGGTACACGAACTAGTATACACATGGATCAGTCATGGGATGTTACATATATATTATTCATTGTTTCTCGTGTTCTCAATGTTTAACTTAGACAATATTTCGTGTTCAACATTCATGTTTGACTTAGACAATGTTTCGTGTTCAATGTTCAATATTTCGTGTTCAAGGTTTATTGTTTACATGGCCTTGAGTATCTTGTATCACAACGTGTCATGGTTGGATCCATTGTACTAGTTGGGGAAAAGGGGAAATGTTAGCTAGGTATATGATCAAATCCTAGACAATGTTTCATGTTAACTTAGACAATGTTTATCCAACGTTAAAGTAGACAATGTTCACCCAAGCCGATCACATATCTATCTAGTATTTCAATCACTTAGTATAGTTATAGTTCTTCACCACATTGTTCATTGTTTACCTGTTCTTCCACCATAGTTGATATTATTCATTGTTTCTTGTCTTGTACTATATTCTCTATTTCTGTTTATAGTCATTATCAATTAATTGGAACTACTTTTGGGTTATACTTTGCTCCATTCCTGACTGGAAAATATTTTTCAGATGAATGGTTAGAGAGGATGTGTCCCCCTCACTATGGACTGACAGATGGAGGGCCACCCGAGGATAGTGCCAGAGACTGAGGCCTTTTTTATTTTCTATACCTTGTAGTAGTTATTTATATTTTAGATATTGGTTGTATTATGTTTGAGATATGGAGTTGTGTTTTGAGATGGCTGTGTGATGTATTGAGACTTGTATCTCTTTTTCTTTCAATTCTATATCGTGCGTTCATCTTCCTCCATTATTATATGTGATTGAGTATTATTTGGTATTGAGATGGCATGGCGGTACTTTATATGCATTGTGTGAGATATTAGATAGTATAGTAGACCAAGACAGCGTTCTACCGCCGATTCTGCGGCGTAGGCTGGACGTACCCACGTACTCGTGCCCCTATACCGGGTGCGGGTCGTGACACATTTTTAGTGGTGTCCCATGCAGGTCAGGCTTTGCAATAGTGCGATATTGTGGTAGTGCAACAACTTAGTTGTACTACTGCGAGCCTGCGATAGGATAGGATATAGGACATTAGGATAAGAGGGATACTCAATCACAACTAGAAAATGATTCCAACATAATTGTATTTTGTCATCTTCATTCTGAATATCGTTTTCCTTGAAATTTTTTGTCCTTCCTTGATGATATCGTATCTTGCTCAATATTGATTTCTTATTTTGAATCTGTCTTCAGAATGTTGCCGAAGACGTGTTCCCAGAGCTCAGGCGCAATGTCAGCACGATCACCCACTCCATCATCCTTGAAGACAGCACCCTCAGACGAAGGTCCAGTACCTATATTCAGGAGGTCATCTTCACCAGTCCAGGTGGGCGTATCTGCAGCAGCTTTCGGAGGTGCTCCACCTCCAGTACCAAGGACAGGGCAGACAGTTTTCGAGGATCTTCCACCTCCGCCACCTGCAGTGGATCAGACGCAGATGTTTGCGCTCTTCCAGCAGATGATGGAGGTGCAGCAACGACAGTCCGAGGTCCTGCGACAGAGCGTGGAGAATGCTCATCGGATCGCGCTCACAGCAGTTGAGAGAGCTACCGCCCAGCCACTGACGGCACCGGCTCAGTTTATTCCGCATCAGCCGAGACCGGGTACTATCATAGACTTCAAGAGGATGGGCCCGAAGGATTTCAGGGGCACAGAAGGGATTATCTATGCGAACGAGTGGATCGAGGACATCGAGCAGAACCTGCGGCTGGCACAGATTCCGGAGATGCTACATATAGAGGCAGTGGGTTGTATGATATTCGATATTGCTTTTACATGGTTCAGGATAGACCCAAGGATATCAGCACCAGGAATTACTTGGAAAGTTTTCAAGGAACTGTTCAAAGAAAATTTTTTCTCGGATGTGGCTCAGAGTACTTTGGAGAGTCAATTTTAGAACCTCGTCCAAGGAGACTCGACGGTGGACGAGTATGCGGCAGAATAGTGTCGATTGGGATGATTTGTTGAGGGACAGAATCCTCGAGCCAGAGCTAGCAAGTTCAGGAAGGGACTGAACAGTGAGATTAAGTCTCACACTAATGGAGACCGTACCACTACGTTTGAGGAAATTTTGGGACATGTGCAGCGGGCGGAAGATGATTTGGAGCTTGGCTCCAAGAGGACGAAGACACCAGAGGAGCAAGTAGTGGTGCGGGGCTAGCAAAGCACACCCACTTTCAGCAGCCGAGAGTATATCAGCACCAGCAGTACCTTGTGCCAGTTAGTGCACCAGCTCAACAGATACAACAGTTTCAGGGGCTAGTACATCAGGCACCACAACAGCCTCAGAGGCAGATTCAACAAACTTTTCCTTGTGCCTATTGTGGAAGGCAAGGACATGATTGGGAGAACTGTCGGAAGAGACTTAGACTATGCTTGTATTGTGGTTCCCCTGACCATCAGGTGAAGGAGTGTTCCAACAACCCGTATGGACCAGATCGCGGTCAGAGAGGTAGAGCTAGGCTACCTGTGGTACCGCAGACTAATCAGCACCAACATAGAGAGCCACCCCAGCAGGGTGGGGCATTTGCAATGGCAGTCAGAGAGGATGACACTTCAGTTAGTATACCCTGTCAGAACTACAAAACTATGATGGACAAAGACCATAGTTAGTGATGTGTGTTTTAGTTTAGACTGGGTTGCCTAGAGGGGGTTACGATCATCTTTAATTTTGAGGACAAAATTTTTCTAAGGTGGGTAGGATTGTCACCCTCACATTTCCAGTTAAGGGTAGTTTGGTAATTGACACAGAAAATTTATTTTTAGGAGGGTTGTAATTAATATTGTGCATGAGTAATTAATTATTTGTTGTATTATTTAGTGTTTGATTAGACATAGTATTTATTTTAGACTTTTGTAGTGGACCTAACCTATTTTATTAGATGCATGAACCCAACATTTGGATGAGTTTAGTTTTGGCCCATTTAATTAGGTCCATGGACTAGGAGGTTGGATTTATTTAGTGAAACCATTAGACTAGAACCTTCCCCCTTAATTGATTTCTTCATGAGAGGCCCCAAGGGGTATTTGGGATATTATACATTGCTTGGAGAGGGGTTTATGACCATCCATAATTAGGAGGAGAGAGAGTGCTCTCATTTTATTTCTTCCCCAAATTTCTAGATCTACTTTTTCCTCTTCCAATTTTTCTCCATTCCTCCATCAATTCTCCATCAATTCTTCTCAAATCTCTTTCTAAATTCATCATTGAGGCCTCTACATCAAGGATCTACAAGAAGGAAGCAAGAAGCAAGGAAGAGGAGGCCAAGATCTACAAGGAGAGGAGCTACTTTGCATTTGGAGACTTTTCATGGGGAATCCATCTCCCAATAGGTACATTTCTGTTTCCCCTCTTCTATTAGACTCTAGATCTAAGATTTTACCATGAAAAACTAACCCACATGCATAGGTTACCCATAGGATTTGGTTTTGGGACGATCGGAGACCTACGGTGGAAGTTACGTGCATTTTGGTGCTAATTTTGGGGGAATTCCGAGATTGGCACATGTTGTGTTTATCAATTGGTAAATTAGACCAAATTGACATATGATTGTTTGTTTGTGACTAGTTTCGTGTCCACAATTGGATACGTGTAGGCCGTACCTCGTCAATTTGACGAAACGGATTAATTTTGGGGGTTTTCCTCCGACACGGAGCCTTATGCATATCGCGTTGTGACACGGACACGTAGACACCCTAATTATTATATGTATTGCTCATAACTAGTGTATTAGACTTGCTCGTATCCTCCGGGATACGTTTGGTTGTGTGTTGGAGGCCGTATCGCAAACGTTTCATAGAAAAGTCTGATACGGGTGCGATGCGCTCCATGTGTTTGATGTTTGTTCTTCTCATTATACGTGCATGTGTATTTATATATGTATAAGTTAATTAGGTGATATATAGATGTATATGCTAGTGTATTGGAGTTTATGTATATGTGTGGGTCTATAAGTATGTATATATATGAGTATATGGTGATATAAATATTGGTGTATATATATATATATATAAGTTGTGTTAATACTTTAGTGTGTGTGTGAGGGGTGTTATATGCACCTATGTATATAGATAACTAGTTATCTTAGTGTTAGTATGTGCATTTTGTTTGAGTGCATGGGTGTTAGTAGAGAGAGTGTATTGATGCATATATAGATTACTATATAGAGATTGATGTATTCTAGAGGAAGGTATGTATATATATATGTATATATAGACTAATAATTATAGGAGTGTGTATATGTATGTGTGTGTCTGTGTGTTGTGGTTGTGGTGTGGTGTGTGATTGAGGATGGGGCTGTGTGAGAAGGGTTGCACAGCATTATGGTGAGCACTGATACAGTACTCAACAAGAAGAAGATAGCAGTGTCAGCAAGGAGTATTAACCAACTGCAGGGGGTAGTGGACGCTGCACAACGGTTCAGTTCAGTATCGGGATGAGCACAGTGAGGTACAGTGATCAGTAGAATTCATCAAGGTATCAGTCACCTGTGTGATCACCAGCTGAAGTCGGGCAAGGCAATATGCCACACCTCGAGCACAGCAGACCCGAGACTGTGCAGCAGCAACTGCTCTAGCAATGAGGAGCCAAGCAGGATGCAGCTCGTGTAGAGGGGAAACTGTAAGTTTAGACTATGCATCAGTGTGCATCCACCCACAGGAAGCTAGCAACTCGAGGCAAGGGGGGCACAGCAAATTCAGAACCTCAGCAACAACTTGGGGTATCAGCAGCTACACACTTGAAAGAGCACAATTACAGCAAGGGGATACTGCACAGTACCAGTTCAGCGAGTATCAGTGCAGGTATGCACAGTTCAATGCAGTATGGGCTCAATATCTGAGTGAGGAAGTTGGGAGAAGGATGCTCGTGCATTGGCTCGTGCAGACAGTAAAAGGGAGAGTAGGCAGTAGCATACTGTATAGCAACCTGAGAGCAAACTGAAGCAACAGCTGCAGCCAAGTACTGCAGTGCAGTACAAAGGAAGAACAGCAGCCAACAGCTCGTGTAGTTCAACATGGAGCACTGTCAAACAGAGACCAGTCAATCCAGCAAGGAGTATCAGCAAGTGGGAGCTATTTCGTTCAGCTTACAGTGCATCGATGCACTAAGATATGAGTAGTGCACAACATCCATACCAAGGTATCAGCAAAGATGAGGTTAGGCAGCAAGGCATCAGCAGAGAAGAATTACAGCAAACACAGGGAGCTAGCTGCTGCCTTGCACAGCTCGGACATTGAAGAGCAGGGAACATAGCCATCAGTATGCAGCCAACTGAGGATAGGCTACCAATTGAGGAGCAATGTGCATCAGCTCGAGAACCAGGCAGGTTCAACAACCATTCAGTTCAGCAAGTGGTAGTACCTGTATCAACACATATAGTGTATCAGCAGGAGCCAAGAGTATCAGGCAGGGTAGTTTACTGTGCCCGAGCACAGTTAGTAGAGGTTTCAGTCCTATTAGTTCAGTCACAGTGAATTCAGTTCACTGTGCTTTGTTTCAGTTTCTGTGAGTTTTAGTTAGTTTGAGATATGGAGTTAGCTGATAGTTGTTAGTTGGAGTATGGGTGATTTAGTTAAGTGTTTAGTTGAGTTAGTATTTAGGTGGTCTAGTGTTGGGTAGTTAGCTAATAGATGGCGTAGTATTCTTTGTTCACTCAGTTAGGTAAGGGTCCAGTGAGGTATTTGGTTAGTAGTTTAGTTAGTTATCAGTGTCAGCTAGAGGGGGAGTAGCTTATAGTTAGCTTAAGTTATTTAGGTCTTGGTATAGTAGTAATTGTAGTTAGATATATATACTATATATATGGATAGTTAATAGTTAGTAGATATGTGTGTTTAATATCTTAGTACTGTGTGTAGTTAGTAAGTTTTGAATTGTTAAGATAGTAGGTGTATGTATGGTAGTGAGATTTATTTCATACTTAGTATATGCTAGCATATAAATTAGTTATATTGATATAATTAGTATTGAGGGTTGTTTATGTATTAGTTATACTAAGTGTTGGTTTACCTCGGGATACCAAGGTATTGGGCCGATGCCCAAGGTATTGAGTTTGGGTATCGAGTTAGGAGCGATACGCATTGGTACAAGGCCAAGGTATCATATTTCAACTATTTTGTTATAATATTATAGTATTTGACTCGTATACATATATAAAACCTATTTTTATAATAAGAAAACTTGCTTATCTTAGGATACGACTTTTTGAGAGACTTCTTGTATCGTAGCTTAGCTAGTATAGACTAGTTTCAAAATGTATTGACTTAGCGACTTAACATTAGACTCTAGCAACCTAGATTTCTTCGGTTTGACTTAGAAATAGTTTTGTGACCTAGATGTTGACTAGTTTAACTTAAATTCATTCCAGCACCTTGTATTAATGTGATATTCCATATATAGGTTTGTGTGACACCAGTTGGGACACAGTTTGACATTCATTACTTGGACGACAAGTGAGTACATTCTCTGATAGTTTCCATTAATTGCTAATTACTATAATGCATGAATTTAGAAATATTTTACATCACTCTTGACACCTTGGTACACGAACTAGTATACACATGGATCAGTCATGGGATGTTACATATATATTGTTCATTGTTTCTCGTGTTCTCAATGTTTAACTTAGACAATGTTTCGTGTTCAACATTCATGTTTAACTTAGACAATGTTTCGTGTTCAATGTTCAATGTTCAATATTTCGTGTTCAAGGTTTATTGTTTACATGGCCTTGAGTATCTTGTATCACAACGTGTCATGGTTGGATCCATTGTACTAGTTGGGGAAAAGGGGAAATGTTAGCTAGGTATGTGATCAAATCCTAGACAATGTTTCATGTTAACTTAGACAATGTTTATCCAACGTTAAAGTAGACAATGTTCACCCAAGCCGATCACACATCTATCTAGTATTTCAATCACTTAGTATAGTTACAGTTCTTCACCACATTGTTCATTGTTTACCTGTTCTTCCACCATAGTTGATATTATTCATTATTTTTCGTCTTGTACTATATTCTCTATTTCTGTCTATAGTCATTATCAATTAATTGGAACTGCTATTGGGTTATACTTCGCTCCATTCCTGACTGGAAATATTTTTCAGATGAATGGTTAGAGAGGATGTGTCCCACTCACTATGGACTGACAGATGGAGTGCCACCCGAGGATAGTGCCAGAGACTGAGGCCTTTTTGATTTTATATACCTTGTAGTAGTTATTTATATTTTAGATATTGGTTATATTATGTTTGAGATCTGGAGTTGTGTTGTGAGATGGCTATGTGATGTATTAAGACTTGTATCTCTTATTCTTTCAATTCTATATCTTGCGTTCATCTTCCTCCATTATTATATGTGATTGAGTATTATTTGGTATTGAGATTGCATGGCAGTACTTTATATGCATTGTGTGAGATATTAGATAGTATAGTAGACCAAGACAGCGTTCTACCGCCGATTCTGCGGTGTAGGCTGGACGTACCCACGTACTCGTGCCCCTATACCGGGTGCGGGTCATGACAACGTGGTATCTGCATAAATAATAACGTCCAACGCTCCGAAGAGCATGGTATCTACATAAATAATAACGTCCAACGCTCCAAAGAGCATGGTATCTGCATAAATATAGAGGTGGGTGTCCCATACGCCTACTATTTGTCCTTCCCGCCCAATACCAATGTACGAGTCTCAAGTTTGACGTATACATCTTGTAACTATATGCAAGTCACCTAGAGCAATACAACTATGTATACCATCACATGTGCTACTCGCAACGATGGCCAGTAAAATGCGTAAGCCCGTGTCCTATTATGAACTCACTCCGTGACATAAAAATGATACGTGACAAGGCATCGAAGTTATAATGATAACTACGCAACTTTAGGTACGTCACTAAAAACTAGGTCGAACACAAGTCCTAACATCGACGCATTCGTCGACTGCACCCAAGTCGTTCCCGGATGCGCACTGTTATACAATATTCAGAGCACAAAATATATAAATAATAATAAATAAATTTAAACATTACATGTCACACCCCGGTTCCATGGATAAAGAACTGAGTCACGTGGCAATAGCCAGCAGCGCACTTCGGCGGGCATCCCAATCTAATGGGCCCGTCGGAGTGCACCTAAGCTGTAAAGTACAATGAATAACCCATCACATAACACATAAATAGTCAATCTAAATCTCATCCACATGCAATAAATATAAGAGCACAATAGAGGTAAACACAACAACTAATGTGCAGAAAGGAAATGTCCAAGATAAGTATCAAGTACAAATAATAGAGTAGTCACACGGGAACAAACCCGCTAGTACAAAATACTGAAATAAAAGTAAGCAATAAGATAACTTGGAACGGTATCAGGTAACTAGGTAATGATACCGTCCCAAGGAAAGAGTCACTACCAGCGATCAGGCAAAGTCCTCAGGGATGACCTCGTCCTCGGCAGTGGGTACAGCTGCTGGATACGTACCCGAATCGTACTCCTCCGGGTAATGCTCGTCACCTAAACATGGAAGGGAACCAGGTCCTCAGAGGGACGTAACAAGGTACAAAAATATAGCATGCCAAGTAAACAAAAAGTACAAGTGCAACAACAGGGTACTCTATCATAACCAAACAAGTGTGACACAGTTTGAAGACAATGTTCGATGCATGGGCTATCTAAAATAAAACCGTAGCTCCAGACACGGAAACACATGGGACGTACCGCAGCTCCGGGCAAAGAGTTACACGGGTGATACCACTACACTAGATACAGGATCACTACTACATAAATATATATAAGCGCGTGCAGAGGAGCGCAAACGTCTAGTAACTGTCTTCCCCTTCCCAAGCGGTCAACGATTGTGCGCTGAACCTGAACCTCTATCTACAGTCTCGACACACAGAAATAACTCAACATACGCGACCCTAAGGTCGTCCCAGTCTCTGGTCATGATGTCAGTATCAAGATACAAGAATCTGGCACGATCACAGTGTATGAGTGTGTCCTGGGGTGTCGATATACTCAGGTACATACATCGAGGTGCTACCAAGCATCTAACAATTATTCTAAAACATTACGACGGACGTCTGCACCCGGGTGTGATCCGGACGCGAAGTATCGAACGTCACCAAAATACGTGCACAAAGTACATAAAGAAATAACAAATATCTGTAATATGAAATACAAGGTGGCAAGGTACACTTGCTTGCGTGCGGCTGCTGATGACGGGGTTCCGGTACCACGTCCAAGTTCTCAGATCCCACAGTACCTAGAGATGAGATACAAACAAATCAATAATCTATTCCACGTCAAACAGGGATGCGACACACATCTATACCTAAGCTCAGTCTCAATCTCAATAATTAACTAATATTTTACAGTCCTTAATCTCTGACGCATGATCCGATATAATACCTATTTCAAAATCAATTAACTGCTCCCAATGTCCATCAACCTTTTAATTATCATTTTATTTTCAGTCATAGTTTTAAAACAGCTAAACCATAATAACCAATGCGCGTTTAATAATTAGGATAACCATCTCATATGACATTAACATCCACCCTTATTTTATATCCCAATTTTCATCCTCGCATGCATGTATTTCATATCCTCAATCAATTCCTATTTAAACTGTAAATATTTGATTTATCATTTATTTTTCAACCATTCATAATATTCATAACCTCTAATTGAAATCAAACCCTAACCTCACCATTGATCCTAATCTCATATCACCATCACATGCTCATCTATACTATACTACAACACACATCCATTATGTAAACACAAACCTACACAAATCCATATATATATCAAGAACCCTAATCCTCAAACACATTATATGTTAAAAACTCTAACTATACACATAATAAAACATTAACAAAGAGAGGGGGAGGGAGTTATATACCTCAACGACGAGGTGGTAGTGAAGTTGGAGGTGGTGGTGGAGTAGTCGATGGTGGGAGGCCGGTGATGAGATGGAGGTGGTACGGGGGGGGGTGATGACCGGAAATGGTGGTGGATAGGTGCGGGTTGGTCTGAGATCGAGGGGGGCTATCGGCCGGACAGGGTGGTGGTGTTGGTTATGCAATGGTGGTGATAGGGAAGACCGGAAGCTCGCCGGAGTGGCGGCTGCGCAGTGCTGGAGGGGCGGTTCGTCGGGGTGCAGTGGAGTCGAATGACCGAGGTGGAGGAGGTCGAATGGGGGGAGGCCGGTGATGAGATGGAGGTGGAGCGGCTCGAGCGGCGGAGTCGGGGTCAGCCGCCGGACAACGTCGTGGGCTGCACAGGCCAGAGTCGGGGTACGACCCTGCACTGGCCGGAGTCGGGTGCGGTGGTGTCAGCAGTCGGCCGGAGCGGGATGCGGTAGTGTCGGTAGTAGTCGGGGTCAGTCGGCCGGAGTCGGGGTCAGTCGGCCGGAGGGATCCTTTCCAGGAAGAAGAAAGAAAGAAGAGGAAGAAAGGAAGAAGAAGAAGAAAAAATATATATGGCGGAGGCCCGGTTCTCTAGGTGGAGAAGGGAGGAGAGAGAGAGGAGGGAGTGGTTTCCAATGCCTAGGGATTAGGGCCTACATTGGGGAGCGGGGGGAAAAGATACTTTATAGGGGTTGGTGTGGAGGATGGAGGGTTGTGATGCTCCCAATTCAAATGGAGGGTGGGGGTTCTACATGAAGGCTTGGGTTTCTTCATGCAAAGGAAGGGGGAGAGTGTTGACTTCGGTCAAAGAATTGTAACCTCTCCATTTGGCCTTGGCCAATGAGGTGAGGACACCTAAATCAATAAATTGCAACTAAGCCCCTTAAATTCGGATAATTGTACGAACACATGAAATGATACAAAAATTGTAGGGAAAATGGTGTTTAGTGCTTTGCATGGTGAGGGAGCGTTGTGTGTTGGGCATGGGTTTAATTAAATGGGCATTGGGATTAATTGGGGATTAAGATAGGAATAGTCAAAATTGGTATCCCAGATTTAAATAGAATTAAAGTATCCCGTGCTTTTAAATTAAATGGGGGCACTTGGGGTCAAAATTTAGAAATGACACAAAGGTCAAAAATGGTGGGGGCTTGGAGTCAGTCTTGGACCCTTTAGTTGGTCCGGCTCAACGGGTTAAGTTGGTATCTCAAAATTGAGGGTAACGACACAGGTGTCTGACACGGAATTAAATATGGGATTTAGGATACGGGAAATTGTGCAATTAATTTAAGGCAAAACGGATTTGATTTTTGTGTGACGGAAAAGTCCAGTGCCTAAATTGGCGAGTCAAGTCAGAAGTACAATAATCCGATAAAATTTATAGGCTGATATTGGGCTCCGAATAAATCAACAATGGTAGGGCGCGCCAAGGGTCTAATTAATAAATAACAGTCATATGCAACTCTACTCTAAACCTCAAACATCTGCTGCTAAACCAAAATTTTCTAATCTATCCCTGACTATCTATAGAATTAATTGAGGGGGTTTACATTCTTCCCAACTTAGAAAAATTTCATCTCCGAAATTAAAAGTAAAGCACGATAATAGCTAAGAGAATTTAAAAACAACTAGTAATCAAATGCCATACGTAAATTCGTACCTTGCTCCTCAAATAAATACGGGAACCGCTGTCGAATAGAATCCTCGCGCTCCTAAGTAGACTCGCTTGGCGAATGATGCTTCCATGCAACTCTGACCAGTCGAATAGTCTGCCCTCTCAAAGTCTTCTCGTTGCGATCGAGGATCTCAACTGGCTGCTCTACGTAAGATAGACTGGGCCCGACTATAATCTCTGAATGATCAAGCACGTGGCTAGGGTCTGCGATATATCTCCTCAGCTGCGATACGTGAAATACGTCATGCACTCCCTCTAATGATGGAGGCAATGCAAGATGGTAAGCCACTTCACCAACTCGTTCCAAGATGTCAAAAGGCCCGATGTACCTCGGACTCAGCTTGCCTCTGCCTTCGATTCTGATGGTACCACGAGTAGGCAATATCCTCAAAAATATATGGTCACCCTTCTTGAACTCCAATGGTCTGCGGTGTGCATCTGCCCAATGTTTCTGTTTGTCCTGTGCTGCACGCAGGTGGCTCTGAATCTACTTGACCTTCTCCACTGTCTGTGTCACCAACTCTGGACCAAGTATCTGACGCTCTCCCACGTCACTCCAATAAATTGGTGACCTGCATTTCCTGACGTACAGTGCATTATAAGGTGCCATCTGTATGCTAGCCTGGTAGCTGTTATTATAGGAGAATTCCACCAAGTGTAGGTGGTCCTCCCAAGATCCTCCAAAATTAATCATGCACGCTCTCAACATATCCTCTAATATCTGTATCGTGCGCTCTGACTGGCCATCAGTTTGTGGATGATATGCAGTGCTGAACTTGAGACGAGTTTGTAGGCTCTCCTGCATACTCCGCCAAAAATACGACATGAATCTGGAATCACGATCCGATACGATGCTGACAGACACTCTATGTAGTCGTACTATCTGCCTCATATACATGTCAGCTAATATCTCCGTGGACTGCCCAACTCTGAAGGGTAAGAAATGTATAGACTTGGTGAGTCTGTCTACGATAACCCAAATTTCATCCTTCCCGCTAGGGCTCCACGGGAATCCTGTGACGAAGTCCATGGTAATGTGTTCCCACTTCCACTCGGGAATGGGAAGCGGCTGTAATAATCCTGCAATCCTCTGATGTTCAGCCTTAACTTGCTGACAAACTAAATATTTCGCCACGAATCTTGCAATCTCTCTCTTCATCCCATGCCACCAGAAATGCTGCCTCAAGTCTCGGTACATCTTCATACCCCCAGGATGAATGGAATAAATCGAGCTATGGGCCTCGGTCATCAACTCTTGGCGTAGCTCACAACTCGGAACATATAGGCGATCTCCATACTTCAACGTTCCGTCTTCATGAATCCTGAGTCCCATCTGTATGTCGGCCTCTATCCTCTATCATAGACGTCGAAATCTCACATCTGTAGGCAGGGCTGCCCTGATCCTCTCAATCAGTGTAGACTGAACATCGAGACTGGCCATATGTCCATCCATGCTTGGCAATACAATCTCTATCCCAAGTTTTGGGAGATCCTCTAGCAATTGCCGCTGAGTCGTCAAAAAGTATGCCATGGGCTTCCTGCTTAAGGCATCTGCTACTACATTCGCCTTGCCAGGGTGGTACTGCAACTCAATGTCATAATCTGTCATCAACTCTAGCCAGTGCCTCTGCCTCATGTTGAGCTCCTTCTGCGTGTAGACGTACTTCAGGCTTTTATGATCTGTGTAAATCTTAACACGCTCACCATAAAGGTAATGTCTCCATAGCTTTAGTGCAAATATAATTGCAGCTAGCTCCAAGTCATGCGTCGGATAGTTCTTCTCATGAACTCTTAGCTGTCTCGATGCATAGGCTATCACCTTGCCGTGTTGAATCAGTACATATCCTAATCCGCTCCCAGACGCATCACTGTACACTACAAATCCTCCTGATCCTGAAGGTAGTGTCAAAATCGGTGCTGATGTCAGACGCTTCTTCAGCTCATCGAAAGCCGCCTAACACTCGTCGGTCTAGATAAACTCCTCGCCTTTACGTGTCAGTCGCGTCATAGGCGCAACTATCCTCGAGAAGTTTTCCATGAACCTCCGATAATATCCGGCAAGTCCGAGGAAACTCCTAACCTCTGTAACTGAGGTAGGGGTAGGCCATGTCTCAACTGCAGCTATCTTCTCCGGGTCAACTGATAGTCTATCTCCGGTGATTATGTTCCCCAAAAACGGTACTCTATCCAGGCAGAACTCACATTTGCTGAGCTTGGCGTACAGCCTCTCATGTCTCAGCGTCTCCAACACGATCCTGAGATGCCTCTCATGCTCCTCCTGGTTCTTGGAATATACCAAGATGTCATCGATAAATACCACCACGAACTTATCTAAGTATTGGTGGAAGACATTATTCATCAAACACATAAATACTACTGGCGCGTTGGTTAAACCAAACGGCATGACTAAAAACTCATAATGGCCATACTTCATCCGAAAGGCCGTCTTCGGGATGTCCTCTCTCCGTACCTTGATCTAATGATAACCGGATCTGAGGTCGATCTTCGAGAATACACATGCACCACTAAGCTGATCAAAGAAATTATCGATGCGTGACAGTGGATACTTGTTCTTTATCGTTACAGTATTTAACGCCCTGTAGTCGATACACAAGCGTACCGTCCCGTCCTTCTTCGGTACAAATATAATGGATGCTCCCCATGGAGATACACTAGCCCATATGAAACCCTTATCTAAGAGATCATCTACTTGGACTTTCAGCTCAACCAACTCCTTCGGTGCTAGTCTATAAATGGGGGATATAACTGGCTCGGCTCCTGGAGTCAACTCTATAGTGAACTCAATCTCTCTGTCAAGTTGCAGTCCTGGGAGATCCTCTGGAAACACATCCTCATACTCTGCTATAAAGTGGGGGTACATCGGTTCACCTTCTGCAATGTGTGTCGCTAGGGTTGGACACCATGCTCTCGGGCTCCCCGAAGAAACTCAAACTCTGGGTGATCTGGGGGTCTAAAGATGACACAACCACGATGGCAATCTAGCATTACGTGGTATTGGCTCAACCAATCCATGCCTAGGACAATGTCATAGTCCGACATGGAGAAGACCAGAAATTGGGCACGCATCTCTCGCCCGCAGACAACTACTGAACATGATCTACAAGTGTCGCTACAAGTACTATTCCACCTCCCATAAGAATCCTCTTGATCTTCGGAAGGGGTGCGATGGCTATTCTATGGGTAGCCACGAAACTAACAGCTTTAAAAGAGTGTGTGGCACCAGAATCAAATAGGACTAATGCTGGTAATGAAGCTACTAAGATAGTACCTGCGATCACTTCTCCGGCTGTCTCTGCCTCCTCTATAGTCATCGCATAGGCCTGACCATGTCTCGGTGCCGGTGCCCTCGACTGATGTCGAGCCTGATGGAAGTGATCTGCCTGTGGGGCCAAGGGTGGCCTCCTTTGATTTCCCCTGGTGCTGGTGGTCGCTGTGCTCCAGCTCCTACGTAAAGCGGCCTCGGTCCAGGAGGCTGCTGATAAGGCCTCGGTGCTGGCAAGGCTGGCCGATGAACCATCTGTGTTGGAGCCCTCTGGTCTGGGAAATCTCGGACTGCATGCTGGTCCGACCCACATCTTAAACAAGCGCCCAGTCTCCGTCGGCAGTCCCTCAATAAATGTCCCTTCTTGCCGCAGTAATGGCATGTGGGAATGACAGCTCCCTGCTATGGTGCTGCCCTCTGCTGATGTTGCTGTTCTAGAGGACGCTTCGCAGGTCCTCCCTGCGGGGCTTGAACTGCTGATGACGATGCACAAGAGCGCTTCAGGCTGGCCTCCATCTCGTTGATGCGGTCCTGGCGTCGTGCGGCTAGCAATACCTCGGAGTAAGAGATAGGGGCTATGGACCCGATAAACCTCCGGGTCTCGAAACTTAGGCCTTCATAAAACTTCTCGGCCTTCGCCTCCTCAGTGGGGATCAGGTACGGTGCAAACCTGCTCAGGCGGAGGAACTCAGCATTGTATTCCTCTACAGTCATACTCCCCTCCCTGAGGTTCTAAAATCTGTCCCGAAGCTTTGCTCGGGCAGTAGAGGGTATGTACATCTCCTGGAAGAGCCTAGAGAACTCTTCCCATGTGGCACGATCTGGTCCCAAATGTTGCTCCTCAGAAAGCCACCAGTGATGCGCGTTGCCAGTGAGCTGCATCCTGACGGCCGTCATCCATCGGTGTCGGGGGAGGTCGGTAGCCTCCAGCTGGTGCTGAATGTTGGTGAGCCAAGCATGGACCTCTGTCGGCTCCTCTGTGCCAGCAAATGGTTGTGGCATCAAACGACGTAAGTCTTTGACAGACCCCAGCGTCGACTGGTGTGCTGGTGGTGACGCCTGCCCCAAGGCCGTCACGATACTCTCTCTCAGGGTCTCAGCCTGGCGCTGCTGGGCCTGCTGCTGAGCCTGCTGCTGGACCTGCTGCTGGGCCTGCATCTGTGTCCCATCCATCGGTTGCCCTACGGGGAATGGCATATAGGGCATCTGGGGTGGGAATGGTGGAGGTGGTGGTAGCTGCTGCTCCTCTTGACTCGGGATCCTCTGATCCTCAGGTCCTGCCTGATGTGGAGTCTGATGCCCGTCTGAAGGCACCTCGGGCTGTCCTGATGACTGCCCCATGGGAGCTGGAGTCAGCAGAAGGACCTGCTCCAGTTCCGGTTCCCCGGATGATCCTACGTCACGGAAAATATTGCCCGGCTGCGCCACGCGTCCGCTGTGGAGATTCATAACTCTGAAAAGAAGTCATGGATGCGATCAACGTTGAGGAAATAAACAAGATGCAATTTGGTAAAAGATATCGAGATAAAGGTGTCATGTGAAGGTTTCAAACTTGTAGATGAGATTCCTAATATCTATTCCTAATTTGCAGGCTCACTTGGCACAGTCAGGTGACCAAGATGACTTAAATTGGACCTGCATGGGCCACCACAAAAATCTTGTCACACCCCGGTTCTATGGATAAGGAACTGAGTCACATGGCAATGGCCAGCAGCGCACTTCGGCGGGCATCCCAATCTAATGGTCCCGTCGGAGTGCACCTAAGCTGTAAAGTACAATGAATAACCCATCACATAATACATAAATAGTCAATCTAAATCTCATCTACAGGAACAAATATAAGAGCACAATAGAGGTAAACACAATAACTAATGTGCAGAAAGGAAATGTCCAAGATAAGTATCAAGTACAAATACTAGAGTAGTCACACAGGAACAAACCCGCTAGTACAAAATACTGGAATGAAAGTAAGCAATAAGATAACTTGGAACGGCATCAGGTAACTAGGTAATGATACCGTCCCAAGGAAAGAGTCACTACCAGCGATCAGGCTAAGTCCTCAGGGATAACCTCATCCTCGACAGTGGGTACAACTACTGGATACGTACCCGGACCGTACTCCTCCGGGTAATCCTCGTCGCCTAAACCTGGAAGGGAACCAGGTCCTCAGAGGGATGTAACAAGGTACAAAAATACAGCATGCCAAGTAAATAGAAAGTACAAATACAACAATAGGGTACTCTATCATAACCAAATAAGTGTGACACAGTTTGAAGACAATGTTCGACGCATGGGCTATCTAAAATAAAACTGTAGCTCCAGACACGAAAACACACGGGACGTACCGCAGCTCCGGGCAAAGAGTCACACGGGTGATACCACTATACTAGATACAGGATCACTACTACATAAATATATATAAGCACGTGCAGAGGAGCCCAAACGTCTAGTAACTGTCTTCCCCTTCCCAAGCAGTCAACGATTGTGAGCTGAACCTGAACCTCTATCTACACAGAAATAACTCAACAGACGGGACCCTAAGGTCGTCCCAGTCTCTGGTCATGATGTCAGTATCAGGATACATGAATCTGGCACGATCATAATGTATGAGTGTGTCCTGAGGTATCGATATACTCAGGTACGTACATCGAGGTGCTACGAAGCATCTAACAATTATTCTAAATCGTTACGACGGACATCTGCACCCGGGTGTGATCCGGACGCGAAGTATCGAACGTCAACAAAATACGTGCACAAAGTACATAAAGAAACAATGAATATCTGTAATATGAAATACAGGGTGGCAAGGTACACTTGCCTGCGTGCGGCTGCTGATGACGGGGTTCCGGTACCACGTCCAAGTCCTCAGATCCCACAGTACCTAGAGATGAGATACAAACCAAAATCAATAATCTATTCCACGTCAAACAGGGATGCGACACACATCTATACCTAAGCTCAGTCTCAATCTCAATAATTAACTAATATTTTACAGTCCTTAATCTCTGACCCATGATCCGATATAATACCTATTTCAAAATCAATCAACTGCTCCCAATGTCCATCAACCTTTTAATTATCATTTTATTTTTAGTCATAGTATTAAAACAGCTAAACCACAATAACCAATGCGCGTTTAATAATTAGGATAACCGTCTCATATGACATTAACATCCACCCTCATTTTATATCCCAATTTCCATCCTCGCATGCATGTGTTTCATATCCTCAATCAATTCCTATTTAAACTGTAAATATTTGATTTATCATTTATTTTTCAACCATGCATAATATTTATAACCTCTAATTGAAATCAAACCCTAACCTCACCATTGATCATAATCTCATATCACCATTACATGCTCATCTATACTACACTACAACACACATCCATTATGTAAACACAAACCTACACAAATCCATATATATATCAAGAACCCTAATCTTCAAACACATTATATGTTAGAAACCCTAACTATACACATAATAAAACATTAACAAAGAGAGAGGGAGGGAGTTGTATACCTCGACGATGAGGTGGTAGTGAAGCTGGAGGTGGTGGTGGAGTAGTCAATGGTGGGAGGCCGGTGATGAGATGGAGGTGGTGCGGGAGGGGGGGTGATGACCGGAAATAGTGGTGGATAGGTGCGGGTTGGTTTGAGATCGAGGAGGGGTTCTATCGGCCGGACATGGTGGTGGTGGTGTTTGTTATGCAATGGTGGTGATAGGGGAGACCGGAAGCTCGCCGGAGTGGCGGCTGCGCAGTGCTGGAGGGGCGGTTTATCGGGGTGCAGTGGAGTCGAGTGACCGAGGTGGAGGAGGTCGAATGGTGGGAGGCCGGTGATGAGATGGAGGTGGAGCGGCTCGAGCGGCGGAGTCGGGGTCAACCGCCGGACAACGTCGTGGGCTGCACAGGCCAGAGTTGGGGTACGGCCCTGTACTGGCCGGAGTCGGGTGCGGTGGTGTCAGCAGTCGGCCGGAGCGGGGTACGGTGGTGTCGGTAGTAGTCGGGGTCAGTCGGCCGGAGTCGGGGTCAGTCGGCCGGAGGGATCCTTTCCAGGAAGAAGAAAGAAAGAAGAGGAAGAAAGGAAGAAGAAGAAAAAAATATATATGGAGGAGGCCCGGTTCTCTAGGTGGAGAAGGGAGGAGAGAGAGAGAGAGGGAGTGGTTTCCAATGCCTAGGGATTAGGGCCTGCATTGGGGAGAGGGGGAAAAAGATACTTTATAGGGGTTGGTGTGGAGGATGGAGGGTTATGATGTTCCCAATTCTAATGGAGGGTGGGGATTCTACATGAAGGCTTGGGTTTCTTCATGCAAAGGAAGGGGGAGAGTGTTGACTACGGTCAAAGAATGGTAACCTCTCTATTTGGCCTTGGCTAATGAGGCGAGGACACCTAAATCAATAAATTGCAACTAAGCCCCTTAAATTCGGGTAATTTCACGAACACATGAAATGATGCAAAAATTGTAGGAAAAATGGTGTTTGGTGCTTTGCATGGTGAGGGGGTATTGTGTGTTGGGCATGGGTTTAATTAAATGGGCATTGGGATTAATTGGGGATTAAGATAGGATTAGTCAAAATTGGTATCCCCGATTTAAATAGAATTAAAGTGTCCCGCACTTTTAAATTAAATGGGGACACTTGGGATCAAAATTTGGAAATGACGCAAAGGTCAAAAATGGTGGGGGCTTAGAGTCAGTCTTGGACCCTTTAGTTGGTCCGGCTCAACGGGTTAAGTTGGTATCTCAAAATTGAGGGTAACGACACAAGTGTCCGACACGGAATTAAATATGGGATTTAGGATACGGAAAATTGTGCAATTAATTTAAGGCACAACGGATTTGATTTTTGTGTGACGGAAAAGTCCAGTGCCTAAATTGGCGAGTCAAGTCAGAAGTACAATAATAAAATGAAATTTATGGGCTGATATTGGGCTCCGAATAAATCAACAATGGTAGGGCGCGCCAAGGGTCTAATTAATAAATAACAGACATATGCAACTCTACTCTAAACCTCAAACATCTGCTGCTAAACCAAAATTTTCCAATCTATCTCTGACTATCTATAGAATTAATTGAGGGAGTTTACATTACAACAGGACAAGGTATACTTACCTGGAAGTCAGGCAAAGATTCGAACACAAACTCGCTAAGAAAGTAACATCACACGAAGGGGGCTAGAGTAGATGTCTCCGGAAGCTGTCACAAATATCACAAACAATCTCAGAATGAGTGAGATACTTAGAAAAGAATATCCAAACATCCAATTTAGACACAGGGACAAAAAGACTGTTTCTAATCAACATGGGGTCCACAAGTGGGCCCGTCTTGTACCAAAAAATATGTCAGGAACAAAGGTCTCTAAACATAGCATATTATAGGTCAAAAAAATTCTAAACGTTGATACGAATTCAACGGTATGTCCATATTTGGATTTCGATAAACTGATCACAAAAACGTCCGTTGGAACGGATCATAGGGCCCACAAAACGATGATTCGGACATTGCCTCAGAATCAGACAAAACTTGGGTCACAGGACAAGTCGAACGTCGCGAGTCCAATGGTGTCAGTTTTGTCATGATACGACAAGCATGCAAAAAGTAATTAGGTATTTATAAAAAGTTATGATACAGTAATTTTTGACGGATATGGGTTCGTTTCGTTGCGTACACGCGACCAAATTGGATTTCGTCAAAGCCCACACGTCAGAAAATACTGTACGCTCCCTTTAGTGCAATCGGTATGCGACGAGGTTGTCCGTTTTGACGGAACAAACTCCGTATCGAAGATTTTTAAGTTTTATAAAACTATTTTTTCTCAATTTTTAAGATGATATAACTCGAGATTAAAAGCAAATAAAATAAAAGTATTATAAGTGTTTTGGACCTGGTTATATATACTTTACACAGGAAAAACAAAATCAAGGTTTGGTTCACTATGCTGGGAGAAATCAACTTCGAAATATAGGTACTTGGACTGATTCCTATATGATTTTGAAATGCTGAATACATAGTTTTTCTCAGATTTCCATCACAATTTCGACAGAAAATAATAAGTAACAAAATAAACTATGTGAAAGGATTTGAATAGGGTTAGGTTGTGAGTATACCAGAGAAAGCAGATTGAAGATTGATTGAGCGAGGTGGAAGAAATCTCAATGCGAAGTGAGGGGGTGAAGCTCGGGTCTGCTGTCGAGGGGGTATGCTCCGGCCGGGGGGGTGGTGTTCTGGCGGCCTCAAGTGGTCGAGGACGCCGTGGAAGGGGTCTTAGGTCATCTAGGTTGCCCGGGGGGGGGGTCGCTGATAGTCGGCGGAAGCTGCAGCATTATAAGGAACGACATCAGTAGCAACAACTACGACAACAACAGTTGCAGCAGTAGCAACCGCAGCAGTTGCAGCAGGGCGACAAGGGTGGTGGTAATGGTCGTGAGGATGATGGAGATGGTGGTGATGGTAGTGAGGGTGAGGAAGGAGTGGTTGGGTTGGTGAAGAGGAGAGGAAAGCTCGGGTGATGGGGTTGGTGAAGGTGGTGAATGGTGATTATGGTGTGTTGTCTAGCAATAGGGGAGAGGGAAGAGACTGTGAAGAAGTAGAGGAAGGAGAGAAGAGGAGTTTTGGAGGAAGGAAATGTGTTTAGGAGAGTTAGGGCTGGCTAGGAGTAGGTTTATCTGCATGGAGAGGTTGAAATGGTGGGTGATAATTGTAAGGAGTGTTTTGATCAAGTGGAGGGGGTTTAATGTGCATTTTGGTCAGCCAAAGGGGTGGGTGCGGCTGTGCTCAATAAAATTTTCACTTATCTGGGTGTACAAACAAGTGTGGAAGAGGGAAACAAGGTTGTTGTCTAGCCAAAAATGCATATGGCTAAATTCAAATTCAAAAGAGGTTGAAAGTGGAATTTGGTGTGCCAAAATTTATGTTTGGTATGTTGTAGAGAGGGGGATTGGTGTGGGGTATTTTGTATGAGCCAAAGGAGTGTGAATATGGATTTGGGTTGGGAGTTTGGACTAGTCTAGGACTAGGTTTGTGTTAGTTGTTCAATAAGACTAGGAAATATGTCATATTGTTTGTTGAGGTGTTAGGAGTGTGTAGGAGTCCATTTGGGTGTGGCACAAGTGTTATAGATGTAGTAGACTCGGAATAGATTATCATCATATATTGAGTTGCAAGAAATGGGTCGATGTTGTGTCTCCAATTTCAATTGGAACGGACATAGGTGCAAAGTCTAGAATTAGATGCAGATAATTGTGACGAATGTTGTGCAATCTAAATAAAGCACAAGAGAGTATAATTATGAGTGACACAAAGGTTGGGATTGAAGATTGGTTTATCTAGGTCAAGGTTGTGAAATTGGTTGGAAGATAAAAGCTAGTGTAGTGCTCTAAATAATTAAGCAACGGTAGGGTGCTACAAGTGAATCAAAAATAAATAATAATAATAAACTCTAATTCTTAATCCAAATAAATTCTAAATCAGATCATAATCTCTCACTAAGCTAATTATACATTAAATTGGGTGAGAGAGTTTACAATCTATCCACCTAAGAAAAATTTTGTCCTCGAAATTCAAAATCCATCTTTCCAATAATGAATTTAACATCTCTCTAAATATAAGTACACGAATTATCACTTAGTCCTATTCCACTCTCTTAACCTTAATCCACCGCATACGTATAATCTAATTATCTAAGACATTTGGTCCTCTAAACATCTTCTCACCATAATGAATTCTCTCATTATTGTTATCACGCTAATCATGATCTAGAAAATTATCACCTATAAGCCTATGTTACTCAAAGATGCGACAATACAATCTCAGTTTGAAACTTTTAATATTTATCAAGAAACTAATGTCATACCTTTGCTCTCGAAGGAGTGCATGGGTTAGGCACTAAAATCCAATAAGCATAAATTCTCAAGGCCACCTACATAGTATCTAAATCCCTTGTTCTGTAGCTACGGTAGTTAC
Source organism: Iris macrosiphon (assembly GCA_036927795.1). NCBI lineage: Eukaryota > Viridiplantae > Streptophyta > Magnoliopsida > Asparagales > Iridaceae > Iris > Iris macrosiphon. The sequence goes on along the minus strand of JAYESA010000017.1, from coordinate 51,856,343 downwards.
TACCTCATCATTCTTTTCTTGGTATAATGTCACTTTAGTATCCACAATAAAATTCTGCAACCTATCTTCTTATAGTTGTTCTTAGCAGCAACAAGTCTAATCTAGCCAGTCCATCGTACCTAGTCTAGAAGCTCAACTAAATTCAATTCCTAGAAGAACTACTTGTAATGAAGTACGACATAAGCCTCTATTTAAATACATAGCAATAAATATGTAATAATTATCATTCAATCATTCTAAATACCCTAGGTAAAAATATAACCAATAATAATAAAAATATTATTCCTAAAATCTAAAAATCCATCGGCTAGGACAATTTGGAAATAGGTTCCACCACCTACTACTAAGGATCTAGTCCATCAAGCCCTTATCCTATTAGTCAAAAATCTAAATCCCTGGCTCTAAGTAGTTTATGTATAACCTTCAATATTCAGTTATCATTCCTTCTAGGCTTCTATCTTTTATTTACACTCCCCTACTCAGGTGTCAATCTATAATGTAAGAGTCTTGTTGTAATCCTCTACAGAATGACCAACGAGTCAGCATGGGATCTAAACCTGTGTTTAGTTTCCTTAAAATTCGTATCACTTTGAGACTGATCAACAATCTCTACTCGACTAAATCCTTAAAGTTCCAAAGCCATTATAATTCATAAAGACTAACATTATTATCCCTCAAGTCCATATCATAATTCCTTCTCCCTGGATGATGCGACCATAATATATTTTTCTTATTATTTGTTTTCTACACACCTACATATCCTTCTAGTAAGTTAATCTTGTTTTCAACTATAAGCTTTGCCACTCATGGCCCGGTACTTTTTGCTTCATAGTATAGATCTTCTAGGCAACTATCGGGTGATAAAAAAAATTTCAGTCATTCCTATATCATTCTCTTAATTTAAATGCTCAAGGTCAGGTACTTCTCGTGAATCTCTTCTTGTTGTCATTCTACCTTTTCACCTCGAACTTGAAGTTTCTCCTAGTTTATTTCGTGTATGCCCTTTATCCAAGCTACATAGATAGCATCTTGTCATAACTTGCCATCCATCATAGATAGTTTACTATATCTAGCTCAAGATTATAACATATGTCAAAACTCCCATCCTTCAATCCAATTGTTCTATCTCAAATACTAGCTCAAATACTCAAGTTATCAAATCAATCAATAACAGATCTGGCAATCTATCTATCTATTTTAGCCTAGTCATATAATCATCATTTTCTAAAGGGTGAAAAACAATTTAGGCCTGATACTGGAACTCATAAGGCAACTAGAGATTAACCACTATGGCCTGCCACGTAAAGCTCCATTTTCTTAAGTCAACATTTTATTCACATATACTTCGTGCTTTTCCTCTAATTTGTCCTCAATAATTTACAGAACCATCAGATTTTATAATAACTTAATCATCTCATTAGTTTCCCAAGAGTTTCTCTAATCATCGTCTAAACTCCACCTCGTAATAGGTTTACCAACACTAATTCTAAAAAAAATTGTCACGCCGCAGTCCCAAAATACCAAGGGACTAGCTACGTGGATGGCCAGCAGCACACTCCAATGGGCAAACCCAATTTAATGGACCCCTTATAGTGTACTTAAGCTGTAAAACAATCTAATGGTCTACGATACATGTCATATTCTAATTCTAATCTCATCCACAGAAGGTAAACACAAATCAAATATCAGAATAATCAAAATAAAATATAAACCAACAAGTCTCAATAAGATGTTTTCGGGGAATAACCCGATAATGAGTTAAGTATAGTAATCCACGAGACAGGAAATAAAGTATCAAGAACATAAATAACTGAGTAACAAAATACTCAGGAGAAATCTTGTGGCAACACCTCGTCCTCTGGTGCTGGTACTGCTCTAGTGTCCGCTTCTGTCCCGTATACCTCGGGGTAGATCTCCTCTGCTATACTTTGGGACATAATCCGGATCCAGGTCCTTAGAAAACATAGCAAGGTACAAGAATAACTCAAGCCAAATAAAATACAATATATAAAAATATATCAGCAGGGCAAACTATTTAACCAATTATGTGAAATGCAAATGAGAGCATTAATCATACTTAGGCTGAAATTACTATAGGCTCTGGGAAACCCATAGCAGCATTTATTATCTCGAAGGGCCAGTACGTGTGCCAAAGCTCTGGTCAGAGTCTAAGGCACTCCCAGAATATCTATATATATAATCAACCTTTGGTATGGTAAGACTCTCCCCACCCAATGTAACCTCATGTCTCATCTCCATAACACGCAAGATCATGACCTCTAGCTAATGCAGCGAGTCATAATGATATCTATGCATATGTAAGATCTATGTCACAAATCCTGTAAATCTATACAAAATTACCATGAATAACTCAGGAAAGATTCTGTTACATGAATATTATCAAGTGTCCTATGGTATGACGTACTTGATAAATCAAGCACGAAATATAGGATCGTAATATCAACTCTCTAAGTGACGTTACACGACTCCGAGTACGACGTCGATACCCAAATATTGTTTGGACGCTAAGCAACATCACACGGTCCTAGGTTGAGTAGATACATCACAAAAATAAATCAAAAGAATAATATGAGAGCAAGTACTGCAAGTTTGACAAGGTACACTTGCCTGGGATTTAAATTCCTGCAATTGCTCCGATAATAGTGAGATCTTCAGGTACTACTCCGGATGCTAAAATAAATATTACCATCACTCTCAGAAGACATAAAATAGCTATGATTGCCTACCCATAAGTCCAATTTGGACACAGGGGCAAAATTGACAGTTTTTGGTCAAAGCGGGGTCCACATGTGGCCCACTTCGCACCAAAAAATGTGCCAGAGATAAAGTTCTCCAAATTTATCAAATTTAGTATTTACAAGTCCAGAACGATGATACGAACCCAACGGAATGTCCAGAACTAGATTCCGATGAGCCGGTCACAAAATCATCCGTTAAGTAGAGCCGTGGGATCCACGATACGGGGTTTCATCAACGTTCTCATAATCGAACCAAACTTGGGCCACAGGACCAGCGTAACGCTACGAATCTGTTGGCACAAGTTTTGTTACGAAATGACAAGCACACACGAAGTTACAATAAGTTTCTGAACATGAATAGGTCCGATACGGGACAATTTTGACGGATACGCATTGATTTCGGTGTGCACGCACATCCAAACCAACTTTCGCAAAATTCTACATGTCCGCATTGACGATACGCACCCTTCGGTACAATTCGCACATGATGAAGTCACCTCGTTTAGCGGGACACCCAGTTTCGTAAAAAATTTGTGTTTTGAAAACCAAGTTTTTGGTCAACTTTACCCGCGAATAAAATACAACTTACAGCAAATTAAAATAAACTAATTACAGGGTTTAAAACTTGATTATATTGTCTAATTTACTGTTTATGTGAATTTTAGAATTATTAAATTGGTTGGACGTAAAACGGCCATGAACTTGGGAGTTCGGGACAGTTTCTGGTCTCCAAAATTGGATTATTTTTTCTGTTTTTGCGTTGCAATTTGCGACCGACACAGGACACGATACTCCAATCTAATTGCATAGGGTTCGAGAGGGTCACACAGCAAACATGTTGCAATAAGCCGTTCGAGAATCGACAGAGCGAGGAGGAAGAAAAACTCACCGGAACAGGGGTCGGTCGTGGTATGCTACACGTGGACGGGGCGGCGCGGTGGTGCACGTCGGCGGCGGCGGCGCACGACTGTTGCAGTGGTCGTCGGTGGCGGCTGCGGCTGCTGCGGGGTGGATCGTCGGCAGGTCGTCGGCATAATCGTCGTCGGAGGCTCGGGATCGAGTGGGGTGGCGGTGGCGGGTGGTTGTGTTGGTGAAGATGGTGGTGGTGCTCGGTTTATATAGGATTGGCCACGGCAGTTTTGGGGAGGTGGACCAGAGGGGTCGGCCATTGGGGAGGCGATGGGTCGGCAGCGAAGGCGAAACGGCCGACAGCGGGGTCGCCGAAGAGTCGCGACGGTTGGGAATTCGATGGGTCGGGGAAGAGAAATTCAATTCTCGGTTACTGTAGATGAGGGTAAGGGTCGGGTCGGGTTGGCGGGTACGGGTCGGGTTTAGATCCGACCCATTAGGGTTGGGTTTAGTTAGGTTTAATTTGGTTTGGTTTGGTTCGGTTCAGGTTGGTTCAGTCTGATTTATTTAAAAATGATATTTTTAGCTGTTTAAAAATAGTTTTTGAGCCAAATAAATTCCAAAAAAATTATACTATATCCAATTATTTATTTTACACTAAAAAAATATAATTTTCATAATATTTTAATATTTAATTTAATTCTAAAAATAATTAATTCCTGAAAATATTTATTTTAAATATATAAAAATCACAGAAAAATCCCAAAAATTTATATTTTATTATTTTTAAAAAATTCAGGTGTTTACATTTTTTTTTTGTTTTCTCTCCTTTAACGTATAAATAATCCTTTCCTCATAATTTCTCCTTGAATTTTGTTCACATCCAAGTTCCATTTCATGCATCAATTTCATTGGTATCGTTTATTTGTCTATAATCAAATTTTTGCTTAGTTCTCTAATATGATATTTCCAAATTCTTTTATCGATATATTCATTGTTCCTTTGTTATAAACATAATTTTGTCATATATTAATTTTGTCATATCCTCCAAGTGTAATTCTCTAATTAAATTGTCACAACCAGTATTGTCCTTGTAATAGTTTGATACCTAATACTAGTCTCAAAAAAATTATCCAGGGTATAATTTTATCAACTATTCATTCAAGTTAGTCATCCATATACTGTATCAAATCGCAGCTTATTCTCCCTAAGACTGTACTCCTTGATTTTCTTCTTTCTGTTGTTTATTACTCTGAGTCGCCATGGTACAATTATAATAATAGGTATCACCTCAGCACTTGATAAAATTTCTGGTGTCAAATAATCTTCTTCTAGGTGAGAGCCTAAAATTATGTCTTCTCAAGTTCATAATATCGTTCCTTGTATCACTAATATGGGGCTACAACTAATCCCTAACATCTAGCTATGTATTCCATAAGATATTTTAGAGCACTAAAATTAAATAATCTTTCTAGCTTCTAATACTTCCAAATCACTACTACCTTAAGTAAGGGTAGGGTTTTATTAGTTCTACGCATGCTATCAGTCTACACTAGTACTAGCATCTAGGAAGAACCTATCAACCTCCTTAACGATGCATAACCATCTACTCAAACATCCTATCAAATATGCCTTCTTCATCTTGACGAGTATCTGCTTCTGGAGGGAATCACCGCACACGAACGTCCATCTCTTCAAAATAGGGGGAGATTAGAAACAATAATAATGATGTCAACAAAAAATAAATGAATGCAATTATGAAGTCCAAGGGCGACAATCAAATACAAAAGGAGTTTTAAAATCAGTTATGGATTGAGATCTTATTCAACATTAATCCTAACACGCAGGATTGTTCGGTACAGTGATGTAACCGAACGATATGCTCTGACCCGCATGGGCCACCACTAAAATCATGTCATGCCCTAGTCCCAAAATACGTGGGACCAGGCAATGGCCAGGTGGTACGACTCCGTAGGACTTTCCAATTTAATAGACCCGACGAAGTGCACTTATGTTATCCACAATTAAGTGATCAAGATAAATATCTATTTCTAATATCTAACCGCTAAACTAAATCTTAATCCATGGTAAATAAATCTCAAGAAGGAACGGTACGCATCATTAGTCAGCAGCCCGATAATACATTCGTTCGAATAGGCCAAAGGAACAATATAGGCCTATAAACACTAGGCTATAAAAGCATAATTAAAATGGAAAGTAGTACATGACTGTAATAGCTGAAAGATGTAAAGATATCTGCAGTGATGTCCAATACTCCACTAGATCAAGCATCATACAACCTGCTCAAATAACCTAGAAGGGAACCAGGTCCTCAGAGGGACGTAACAAGATACAAAAAGTATATGCCATAATGTAAATAGTGAGTAAAGTAAACCATGGTAAACTATTCGTCTACGTGAATACAATTTGAGGACAACTTAGTGCGTATGGAAAGTAGGCTAGACTAGACATATGCTGACGTAATTTACCAATCATCGCGACTGGCTAATATATGCCACATATGCCCCCCATAACCAGGGCCTCGCTGCATGTATAAAAAACCTTAACGTTCTGAAGAACGCGGTACCTGAATATAATAACGTCCAACACTCCGAGAGCATAGTATCTGCATATATAATAACGTTCGACGCTCCGAAGAACATGGTATCTGCATAAATAATAAGTCCAACGCTCTGAAGAGCGTGGTATCTGCATAAATACTAACGTCCAATGCTCCGTAGAGCGTGGTATCTGTATAAATATAGAGGTGGGTGTCCCATACGCCTACTAGTTGTCCTTCCCGCCCAATGCCAATGAACAAGTTTTAAGTTTGACGTATACATTTCGTAACTATATGTAAGTCACTTTGAGCAATACAAGTATGCTAAGTACCATCACACGTGCTACTCTGTCACGACCCATACCCGATAAAGGGGCATGAGTACGTGGGTACGTCCAGCCTACGCCGCAACATCTGCAGTAGAATGCTGTCTAGGTCAACTATACTATCTAAATATCTCACAATAATATATAATCTGCCAATAATATCTTAACTCCAAGGAGGACAAAATACTTAATGCAACACAATACTCAATCACAAATCTATGGCACGAGAAGATATCAAAGAAGTCTAACAAAACTATGTAGTTAAAAAATATAACAACAACAAATAGTAATAATATCCAATCTCAAAAATATGTCGGAGATAAATCCGGTACCAAAATGCTAAAGAAAACTAACTATGCTAACTAGTGATCCGGATAAACCTCCCGGCAATCACTCCCAAACTAGTGGGTCCATGTCTACACCATCTATAGGTCGAGGTCCGTAGTATGCCGGACACCAATCTCCCGGGTCCTCTGAAAAATATTTTCTAGTCAGGAATGGAGCGAAGTATAACCCAAAAGCAGTTCCAATTAATTGACAAAAACTATAAAGCAGTAATATAGAGGATGCTATCTATGATGAGAATATAACTGATGATTAAGAACGATGAAAGAATAGGCAATACTAGCAATAGAAATATAAATTAATGCATACAAGAATGAAGGAATGAACTATAATGTCAGAAATAGAACAGTGTAATCAATGAACTGAATATGGAAACTACAATATACTATGTGATTTGAGATACTAACTAAATATGTGATCTGTCTGGGAGATTCAATGATTATACTAAGGAGCTAACTCAACCATACGTGAATTACATGGTTAGTTAGTAGCCAATGATTATACTACTAGCAAATAGTTCTTGATTACATATTTAATTGGTATTTTCCCTGCCCCGACTAATACGATGGATCGAATCATGACACGTTACTAGCCAATTTATCCAATGTTTAATCTACAATATTCAATGTTATCCAATACCAACAATGACAGTATCTGATACCATCTCAATAATCAGAGTAATATCTCATGACTGACGATCCAATAACAATATCAATCCGTGTACCATCGTGTCAAGAATCATAAGTAACATTTCTATATACTTGAATTATAGTGGTAATCAAATAATAAAAACTATCAGAGAATGTACTCGCCTGTGGTCCAGAGCAAATAATAAAAAATGGTATCCGAACTGGTGTCACACAGACCTATATATGGAATATTGCATTAATACAAGGTTTTGGAATGGAAATAAGTTAAACTAGTCAACTTCTAGGTCAAAAAGCCATTTCTAACTCAAAATAGTCAAACTAGGTCAATTCTATGCCAAACTAGTCAAACTTGGTCAAACTAGCTATTTCTAGGTTGTATGAGTCAAACTCTAGGACATCGGGTCCATACACTATGCATCGAGGCCACACTAGATATTCTAAAATACTAGAAAATCAACAAGATACCGTATCCAAGATACTCAAGTTTTTAGATATGAAAATACTAATTTATATATATATATATATACAAGACAATACATATAGTATCTTAGCTAACTAATGCAACTCGGATACCTTGGCTTTGAACCAATGCGTATCTCACTACCTACACACCCATCTTGATACTCAAACCCAATACCTTGAGTATCGATCGATACCTTGATATTACCTTGGTATCCCAAGGTAATTCAATTCCTAATATGCAATTAACTACCCATACACTAACTATATACTAACATGTATGAATTAATACCAACTACTATACTATACTAACTATCAATGCATACTAATACATATATACACACCTACATACCTATCACAACTAGAGGTACCAGTATATATACCCATCACTAATAGCTATCACTAGTATATATAGATAACAAAATATATATACTTATATAACCATATAACTACTAACAAAGTACTAACTACTAAACTCTAACTAAACTAATATGTATACTAATACAATATTACATACTATGTACTAACTACCAATGTAAACTAATACATACATACATACATACATACATACATACATACATACATACATACATACATACATATATATAACTTACTAGAGAGATACAAATATATACAAACATAGATCTAACTACTAATCTATATGTTTACATATCTATTTATAACTAATATCAAACTAACTACTAAACTCAACAATAAACTACTAACCTCTTACCTTAACTAACTACTGAACCACTACCTAACTGCTAAACCACCTTACTAACTGTCCTCAAACCTTGTTGTAGATGCTGTAGTTGCTGCTACTGTGCTTGCTCATAGCTGTTGGTTGCTGTTGGGGTTGTTGAACCATGCCCCCTGTGATGTGCATTGCTGCACATAGGTTGATGCATTATTTTTGCTGTCCAAGGTTGCAGTTGCTGCATCTGCTAGTTGCTGCAATTGAGTTACTGAAGTGGTTTGCTGCATTGATGTTGTGATACTCAATTGCTACTAAACTGCTCTGCTGCAGTTGTTAGCTGCCACTGCAAACTGCTACTTGTTGTTTGATGCATTGGCTGTACTCAGGATAGCTGCAAACTGCTTCTGAATATGCTGGATTGCACTCTACAGTGTTGTATTACATTGCTGCACAGTTGTAGCTAACTTGCTGTGCTATCTCTTGCTAAAACTGCATCCCTTGCATTCAGTTGCTCGAGTATGCTGCTGCATGCTAATGATACTCCATTTGCTGTTGGTGAGGCAGGCTACACACTGCTGCTCTATGCAACTCAATGCTGAAATCAAATTGCTACTGTAGTTGCTCTCTGCTGATGCACTGCTGCAGTACATATCTGAAGTTGCTGCTTGCTGACTTGATGCACAACTCTGCTGAAATGCTTGCAGCTGTTCCTTAGTTGATGTGCATTGCTGATCCTACTGCTGTTGAGGTTGAATGATGAGACTTGCTGCTGATAGTGCAAGCTGGATGCCATAGCTACTAATCTATTTTTGCACTCTACTGAACTGTTACTGATGTTGATGCAAACTGCTACTACAGTGCATCAGTTGCTTGTTACTGAATTACTGCTGAGATGCACACTGAAACTGTGCAGCCCGACCCCTCCCTTCAAACACACACACAAACACACACATATAACTAAACACAAACACACATCCTCAAGTAGCTATATATATATATATATATATATATATATATATATATATATATATATATATATATATATATATATATATATATATATATATATATATATATATATATATATAAAACACTAGATGTAATTACCTCTCTATATATATACATATCTATATAGATAAACATACACATGCATAAGTAGATATATATATTTATCTACATCTATACATATATATATAATCACACACACACACACACACACACACACACACACACACATATATATATATATATATATATATATATATATACAAATCTCTATGTATGTATATAATTACATATCTATAGATATACACATACATATACACATAATACTTATATATACATATCTATCTATATATATATCTCCATGCATATGTACATATATATTACATACACACATACATATAAGGGGTGTGTGTGTGTGTGTGTGTGTGTGTGTGTGTGTGTGTCCTAAGGTATGTCGTGCATGAAGTAGCACGAATAAGGTATCACTTCGACAATGCAACTAACCAATACGCGACTCCGCGAACGAATATCGGCACCCGAATACAACTCAGACGCTAAGTATCGACTATGGTCCTTTGGTTACAATATAATATAAGCAGTAAATATAAATACACCAATAACCGGTAAATAAATACAAGGCAAAATAGAGATCTGTGAACGATGGCATGGTACACTTGCCTGTCATCGGTTGCTGCAAAGAAGTATGTTCGATATCCTCGATTGAAAGAGTAGTGGATCCAAGTTACCCTGTCGAATATATTCTAATCAATACCAACACGTACACTAATCTACTCAACGTCAAATTGGAAGATCGTCGCACAACATCAAGTTATTTGATGTTCTTACTAGGATTATCTCGTTTGTATGGCATTGGACAACATCCAAGATACACGTGCCACACCACTCTCTAACACGTCATGAGGATCTCGTACATCGACATTCCGTACATATAGACATTTATATGTATTTGGACATGCGTAGTCCTATGCGTACGTCGATACATCACAATGTCGTAAGACTCTCAACAACTCTATCCTACTCATCAAACATACATGTAACCTCTCTAACACACATCTCAACATCATATTACACTAAATTAAATAGGTTTAATATTCTAAAATTATTTATAATTAACTAAAAATAACTAAAACAACATTAATGCATGCAAGGAAGTCTCGTTGTGTTCCAACTTGGTACCACCACAACTTGACAACTAGTTTCTGCATGCAACTTCCACTATTGCATCAAAATCTAATTTAATATAAAAATAACTAATTTAATATTCTAAAATATTATTAAATTTTGGAATTTTATTTCATAATTAAAATATGTCAAAACTCATTGAACTAAAATCAACCATGGTGCAACTTGATCGTGTCTTGGTTTTACATCAACTTGGGGGTAGTTTTGCACATAAAATCATGGGTTTCTCATTCATGAGGATTATTCTATTTAATATCTAACATTAACATGGATTTGTATGATGTTTTACCCATGGAAAAATAGAATAGAAATTAAAGTTACAAAATTACGCGAGCGGGGACCCTTTTCGCGACTACGACCTTTCAGAGTACCAAACGATGTCCAAACTTCGTGAAACTCTATGGGGTTCTAGGGTACTTCAAATTGAAAGAGATTCTTAGGTTTTTGAGGGTGTGTTTACCCCTATTTATTGCTATAAACAGCAGCAGTAGCAATCGGTTGCTTGTGGTAGGGTTTGGCCCAAAGGGGGTCGGCCAAAAGGTATGGTAGGGGGGTCAAGATGTTGTGGGAAAGAGGGAAAGGGAAGAGAAGAGGGAGAAGATGATAAAAAATGGGGGATAGCTGCTGTTTGGTGGCCACAAGGGGGAAGGGGCATCTAGGTTTTAGTTAGGGTAAAGTGGAGATGCATATATATACATATGTATGTGGGCTTGGGTAGTGTAGGCTATGGGTTGATTTAAATATATGGAGGAGTGTATTTGAGGGCCTAATATGTTTTTCTAGGCCTCTCATACTCAATGGGCTGATTTTATAAACATGTGTTTGGGTTTAAATTAGGTACACAAGAGATATGCAAAGAATTGGATTCCAAAAGTAAAAAAATATGAATTTAAATCTAGGATTTGAACCATGCAAAGTTTATGGAGCATGTAGGAATTTAAATAAATATGACACCCTTATCATGGACGTAGTAGGTCGAGTAAGGCTCTTGGATATAAAGTTGGTTGTACACATTTGGTTGGTGTTGTGCAATAAAGTCGATCGCAACGACAATGTGCTTTAATTGTCAATTTCTCATTTTTGTGCCGCGAAAGTTGTGCGACCAAAATGAAGAATAAAATTTTCTGAGTGACAGTCATGACATGGGCTCAATTTGGCTTATCTAAGTCTAGTATGCAAAGTTGGATGGAAGGTAAGTGCTTGTGGTGTGCTCAAGATATCAAGACCATGGTAAAGCATTTCTGTAGTTCAATAAATTACCAAATAAAAAATATAATTACCATAATAACCTTATATAAAAATTAAAGTGCTCACAACCTACCCACCTTAAAAGAATTTCGTCCTCGAAATTAAAATCTTCAAAAATATTTTTTTTCATCAAATTTCAAACTCAACAAACAATATAATCTTGGGGTCAAATCCTTTGTTGTGACTTCACAAAATCCTCAAAATTAACTTTATTCTCAAAAATTTAAAATTTAAAAATTAAATCTTCCAAATTAACCACTTTAAGATTTAACTCCTCAAATTTAAATTAGATTAAATTCTCACTTTTAAATTATCATTATTCTACTCGATCAAATTTCTTTAAAATCCTTGGAAATTAAATCCATTAGATCCCAAGTACTCAAATTCTCAAAACTTGAATTTAATTCCAATATTCAAATATAATCTTTAAAATATAAATTTTAATCCACATCTTGTAGTCCAAGAACTATAGTGTTAATCTTCTTAAATTCCTTAAAATTTAAACTCCATAAAATTTTAAATGCTCCAAGATACTTCAAATCTAAATTTAAATCCATCATCATAATCTCCTTAAAATTTAAACACAAATCCAATCTTGTCATAATAAAAAAAAACTTGTGATTTAACACAATCGTCAATGTTGGCATATCAAATTCTCAACTTTTTATTTAAATTAATATTTTTTCTTGAAATCTAAACTTCACAAAAATTAAAATTTATCAAAATATTTCAAATTTAAGTTTAAATCAATTACATCATTATTGCCTTAAAATTTTAAATTCAATAAATCTCTAGTTTCTTATCTCAATTTTATTTATTATCAATTCTATTCGAAAATATCCTCTTTTTTTCTTAGTAATAAATAACATAGAAGTTTAAGCCTCAAAACATCAAAATTTAACAATTCTCATTTTTGTCAATTAATTTACCTCCAAGCCAATTTGCTAGTCGAGAAGTCTACCCACCTTAGTTCAAACCTTCTTATCAAAACATAATATTATATCCTCATATAAAAATAACTCACATTCATCTAAAAGGTTTATCTAATAGTAACCAATTACTTCTAATCTAGGTAATTGATAGAGTCCACCTTGTCTTAGGTTCCTACTGATAACGTCTTTATTCTATTCTGACTCTAATAATCTTCCCTACTAAGGTAATTATCTACTTACAACCATTCTATCAGGTATGTCTTCTTTGCCTTGACGAGAATATTCTCTTCGGGAGATTACCACGCATGAGTGTTCGTCTTTCCGATATAGGAAATATCGAGAATCAATGAATAAGAATTCAAAGGAAGTATGAATGAATGCAATTTCGAGGGTCAAGGACGATATAAAAATCATAGGACGTTCCAATAGCAATTATGGATTGAGATCCTTAATAAACATATCCTAACGCAGGTTCACTTGGCACAGTCATGTAACTAAGATGAGTTAATCTGGACCTGCATGAACCACCACAAAATATGTCACGTCCCAGTCCCAAAATACGTAAGACTAGGAATACGTAAATATGCCAGGTACGTATTAAACAAGACTCTTGTCCGACTCGAATACGTATAAGCTGTATAATAATGGTCACTATTTAACTAACACGATAAATATATCTATATCTCAATCCATAATGAAATAAAATATCAAGAATGAGTGACTTATGCAAAAGTCGGTCGCCCAATAACACATAAGCTTGAATAGACTCGAGAAAGCAACCGAGTTTATAAAACTAGGCTATATCAGCAGAAATAAGTAACGAGCAATAAATATTGTCACACCCCAATCCCAAAATATGTAGGACTAGGAACACGTAAACATGCCAGCTATGTATTCAACCAGACTCTTATCCGACTCAAATATATATAAGCTGTAAACATAAGCAATAGTCCATATCTAAGCTAATCACAAATATATAAGCTAATCGCATCCACCAAACAGAAACACGATGCACATGAAGATAATCAACTCCACTACAAAGCAAGAATAGAATAAGTCCCAAAAGTCATAGTGCATCATCAAAATAGTCATACGGGGAACAACCCACTAAATAGTACTGAATGTAAATAAAACGATAAAAGAGATAGTCCAAAAGTCTGCTACACCAAATGTTATTAAACTAATATAGAGTCCTACAAAACTCAAGTAAACTCCTCTGGCAAGACCTTGTCCTCAGCTGCAACTCCTACTCCTGATCCGTATACCTCAGGATAAATCTTCTCGTCAATACTTGGCAATGAACCAGGTCCTCAGGGGACATAGCAAGGTACAAGAAAATAACGTGCCAAAAGTAAAACATAACATAATATAGAACTCAGCGGTAAGCTACTGTATCCATCTAAGTGCTATGCAAGTGAGAGGTCACTCATACTCAGGCAAGAGACTCTCAAGGTCCTATGCGTGTATACCCCAAGCAGTCTAATAATATCACGAAATGCTCAATATCATGAACCCACAACAAGAAAATATATCAGGAAATGCTCATAATCAGGAAACCCACAATAGTTACATAATATCACCAAAGTTCTGCAACAGAGACTAAGGTAAGCACGTGAGTAAATATATCCGCCAAAGTACAGTGTACACTCTCTCCTCCCATGTAATCTCACATATCATTTCATAGCTCGTGAGATCGAGACCTCTAACTATCACCACGAGTTATAGTAATATATATAAAATTGTCACATATCTCGAGTCCTATAATCCTATGCATAGTCACCAAGAACATATCTAGAAAGACTCTGTCACATGAAATAGTGTCAAGTGTCCTTTGGTCTGTCGTACTGGAATACAAGCACATATCATGGGTATGCGGTATCGATACTCTAACAGATGATACTTGACTCCGTTGACGGATGTCGGCACCCGAATCTCGTTCAGACACTAGCTATCGTCCAACGGTCCTAGGGTGAACAGTTATAACCATAAAAGCAATAAATAATAATATCTAAGGTAGAAATCTAAACTGGAATCTGTGATATAATCTGGTAAGGTACACTTGTCTGCAGACTGTGGTTGCGGAGCTGTCTGTCCGATGTCCTCCACTGGAAGTACTACCAAAATAACACATTTTAGCGATGTTAAAAATATCACTAAGTAGCAAAACAACATCGCTAATATTAATTAGCGACGTACTTGGTGACATTTTCGTGTTGTCGCGTAATCCATTATTGCTGACAAAAAAATGTCGCTATTCGTCTCTATAGCGACATATATTTGTGATGTAGTCACGTCACCGATAATTTTGCTATTAGCAACGTCCAATGACTCGATGTCTGTACTTCGGCGACGGTGTACAGTGTCGCAAAATGTTGTCAAAGTAGCGACATTACCTGTGATATTTTGCTACAACAATGTTGACTTGGTAGAAATTGCCATGTCCGCTAGTTAGCGACGTATAGCGACATTTTAACACAGGTTAGCGACGTTACTGGTACCGGGCAGTGACATTTTGACACAGTTTAACAACGCTCTGTAATGTCGTAGACGTCGATAAACGTCGCAGAATGTCACTAAACTGTAAAAAAACCCAAAAAATAGCATGCAGTTTCAAAAAATATTTTCCAACAAAAGTTTGTCTGCAGTTATAAAATCACAATTTATATAAATAGACCCGGAGCAACCCTCCTTTGAATTTTTTGGGTTCATCGACCCATTTGGTGGAATACTCAACACAGCTAAATACACAAACACATCAAGAATATCCAAACACGCAAGAATGTCCCAACAAATAAATAAATGAATCTAAAATAATGTCACATACATATCATCCAAATAATGTAGTAAAAAGTATGAAATAAATATATCAAAGACCTAAGAATGGGCCAATACATACAAATATACTAAAAATATATCCAAATAAGAACTACTGCGGATCAGGAGGAGGAGGATCACTGTCGCGCATCTAGGATAAGAGAAAGCCACACTGCTCCTGTGAAAGTGTCACCATTCCCGATAGAGGAGGTAGTGTAATTGATTAAGTCGAGGTCGATGCCGGCGGACCAGGAGGACATATCGTCTCCAATGCTAGTAGTCGAGCATTGTATGAATCTATGGCAGATACCATCCTTTTAGTGCTCTCCGCCACAGATTGACTCAACAAATCCTGCACCGCATGTATCCTCGCAAGTGAGTCATTCATGACCGTATGCGATTCCTCCAGCCCCGTCTGTCTGCGCTCCATAGATGCGGCAAGAATCACCAAGCTGCACTCTATCGTCTGGCTCAGAGTCCTGAGCTCCATAAGGCTGTGCTCTGTCATCTGGCTCAGAGTCTTGAGTTCCATAAGGCTACGCTCGAGCATATAAAAATATGCGGTGATCGTCACATCATCAATTTGTGGCTCAGAATGGGGCTACTCCGTAGTCCTCTATAGTAAATTGTCACACAGGTCAGCAATCTGACGGTCAATGCTCTCATTGGCCCATGCCAACGCCTGCGAAGGCTGCGATGAATACACACTGTCAGAGGAGACCTTGGATGAGTGTGTCGCAACAAAGGTGCCGTAGGATCCGTACCGTAATATGTACTATCTGAAGACCACTAACAACGGTCATCCATAGCTCTTCCGTCGACGGAGATATAGAGGGCTACGGGAAATTACCAGCCCCTTCCTCTGCAGGTGCACTAGCAGTCGTCTGCTCACATAGTCTAAGATACTCATCCTAGAAAAGTGGTTGCTAACGTCTAAGGTACTTATTAATAATTATATAGATATCTATTTGCATATTTTCTAAGTTATAGTTAAATTAACACAAGGTAGTAAAATGTACATAGGTTCGCATAGCTTTCTCATCGATGAGCTTTTTGTCCATCCGATGGGTGGCCAGGAAGACGGTCACCATGTTGGGGTCCTTACCCCTTATGTACTTATTAAAAATATATTATTTCTTATTAACATTAAATATTTTGTCCTACTTTTATTAAAATAATATATATTCAATAGTATATATACCAGACGACAAAAATATTTTGTCATAGAAATCGAGCCACCACACCACTTTCCTTCCTTCGACCTAGCCGCCTTCGTCTTCTTCGATCTTTCCTTGTACCTAGGTTCGTCGAATCTCGCCTTCATTACAGTTCACTTCTTAGGCGTGATCCAACCATGGATCGGATTTCTGGAGCGATTACGATCCTTTTGATTGTTGATTGCATCATGGGTCAGCTTGGCCCCGACGGCAGGAAACTGCTCCTCGATCTTCTCAGCCCGGTGTGGTGGATAAAAATAGATTTTCTACTAGAAGTAAAATAGAGAGTTATATAATATGCATAAATAATTATTAATATTAAAAGTAAATATATTTTTACCTTGAAGTGGGCAAACAAGAATGCCTTCCTATCTTCAGGAGCATTTAAGTAGTTGATCCAAGGCCCACCATAGTTCTGCCTTAGAAATACCCCACTTCTCTCTGTACTGCCGATGGACGATATCTATACAAAAATAATTAAATTTATGAATATATAGATATAATCATTTAGAAAATGTTAACTAATTAACTTACTTTGTAGGCTCGTCGGTCCAAATCTCCATCATCGTCTCGTCCGAAGGTGCGCATGGAGGATCGATATGATATGCAGATAGAATTGAGTTAACCTCCTCCATCTGCTCCTTTGTCTCTATGGTGCCGTCAGCTAGAGGAACGCTAGACGGAGGCCTAGAACTGCTCATCCCAGGAGTACTGCCACGTACCGTAGATGGAGTCGAAGATGTGACTGGTCGATATACTGGAGTACTCTGCGATGAGGATTCGAAACCAGTAGCCGGTACCGGTGGAGCACTCCATCTAGAGGATCTACCTTTGACCGATCCGCATCGTCCTGCCATACCTGATAATAACATATGATGATAAAACATATACACAAATTTATAATAGTTCATAAAAGTAGACAAACCCATAGCAACCCTCCGTTTAATTTCTTGGGTTCGCCGACTCCTTTGGTGGAACACTAAATACCGGTACATTCACACTCAATACCAAATTGCACACAAAAGTATATGAAATAAAATTGATTAAAAACTAAAATAAATGGATAAAGGTACGAAATAAATATCCACATCTAGTCACACAATATAAAGTATCACAGTCACATAATAAGCACAATATAAAAGTATCACAGTCACATAATAAGCACAATAAAAGTATCACAGTTACACCATAAGTCTAATCCAATTTCTCAATTTTTCAAGAAAATCTAATATGCTGGGGCAAAATCCAGTCCCTCAGATACTCCGCATAAATGGCGTCTAGGTGATCAATCTTGTCACGCCCCAGTCCCAAAATACGTAGGACTAGGAATACGTAGCATGCCAGCCGTATGTATATGACACTCCAATATGTTGGAAAAATCATAACACTCACATACGCTGTATATGAATAAATAATTCACAAGTGGTACATATATTGTCAACACAAGTCACATGCATCTATATCTCATCTACAGGCACAAGTAAAGAAATATCAAAATAAATAACTAAAAGTCTCAAGTATGAAGTATCAAAAGAAATAATAGTCGGGTGGAGACAAATCCACTACCCATCGACTAAATCAACTAAAATGATAGAGGAGGACGAAACTTCAATATAAAATAAATGTCAAATAAAGAAACAATAGCTAAGGATACATCGGTAATGAAGTAGTCATGGGTACTCATATGGTAAGACCTCCTCAACAGAGAATGATGCGTCAGGTTCCGGTCCGTACTCCTGCAGATAGTCCTGCTCGTCTATACCTAAAAAGGGACTAGGTCCTCAGAGGGACGTAACAAGATACAAAAAAATATGCCAATAATGTACTAAAAGTAAAACATCCAACATGGTCGCCTAACCAGTCTATGTGATATGTAATTTAAGAAAAACTTTTCCGCATATGGACTATCTGGCTAAAAATAATGGGATGGACATAGTTCTCTTGGAGATCCAGGGGCTACGTGCATAATGTCATGGACGTCAGAGGCCGCGAAGTAAATATAGGGTCATAAACCTCGCGTCTCCAGCGGAGCGTACGGGTGAATAAGAAAAAGTGTAAAGGAGTCACATACACTTACTCATTGTTCTTTCCACCCAATGCTACTAACGTGTCACATCCATAATATGCAACACCTCTAGTAACTACTAAGTTCGCTAAATATAATAATTCTATTAGCAGTTATTCCTTATCCGTCGTACGACCTATACATACAGGTGGCCAGCCTAATACGCAAATCCATGTCCAACATGAGACTCACAACTTGTGTAACAAATGTGTCACGACCAATGAAACATAATGATGCCTCAAAATTATGGGGTGGTCACATAAAACTAGGTCAATATGCATAATAAAAGTAAGAGACAAAAACACGACCCAACCGTCGTTGTACCTAAGTCTTTCTTAGACGCGCATGTTTATATAGCAAAATAAATAAAAATAAATGACAAAAAATAAATATGTAATAAAGGAATATAACTAAATTGTACTATGTCAATGCATACTTGTCTGGCAAGTAATCTGTATAGTGTAGGCGTTCAAACGTCAAGCACATAGAATCAGAAACTATGGCCTCCGAATGAACGTATCTGGATGCTGAAATAAACATCACCAACATATTTGGAATCAACGAAATAGTGAGAACTCTACCCTTTCGTCCAATTTGGACACAGGGGCTAAAATATAATTTTGGGTCAAAGCGGGGTCCACCAGTGCCCACTTTGCACCAAAATGTGTACTAGGGGTAAAGGTAGATAAATTAGACAGATTATAGTATAAACCAATCCTAAACGATGATACAAACTCAACGGTATGTCCAATTTTGGATTCCGGTAAGCCGATCATAAATTCGTCCTTCAAGTCAAACCGTAGGGCCCGCGAATAGGCGGCTCGGTCAACTGTCTCAGAATCGCATGAAACTTCGGTCACAGGACCAGCGTGATATCACGGATCCAATAGAGTAAGTTTTTTGAATTCCGACGAGCATGCACAAACTAATGGGAAAACATGCAAAACATCGATATGGAGAAACTTTTAAGGATACGGGTTGATTCTGAAGCGCACACACGTCCAAATCAACTTTTGCGAAAGTTCGCACGTCAGAAAATACCATACACACCTTTTGATATAACTGGTACATGACGTGGGGGTTCGGTTAGTCAGAAAGCACTCTATATCGCAAGTTTTTTAATTTTTTAAAGGCTATTTTTTGTGATATTTAACCAATAATTTTTTACAGAATTAATGATCAAATATATGCAACCAATGGGTCGTTTCAAACCTAGTTATGTTGAGTATAATTATATTCAGACTGATTTCTAATTTACCTAATATGCTACTTGTTATCAGCCTTCCAATAAGGGCTCGTAGCTCGATTTTTGGGTGTTTTGATTTGCATAAAAAAATTAGATTTTTTGAAAAGTTTCGGATGAATTTAAATTAGAAATATAGTTGTTTGGTTAAACTATTTAAAGGCATTAGAGGGTGTTCATATTATTAGCATATATGAAAAATTAGATTATAAAAAGGTTACGAGATGAGAAAGTTACGTACCAGCAAAGTCGGAGGTTTAAGACTGGCTGCTGTCGGCGTCCTCACACGATGGTAGCATCAGCGTCTGTCAGCGGGGTTCGTCGGCGTCCAAGGCTCTCTACGGTGGTCGCATGATCGCAGAGGGGGAGGCAAGGGTTAGAGTTAGGGTTTAGATATTATGAACATATATATAGGGAGAGAGATGGGGGTCGCAGCTATGTTCAGTGTGGGCTGCGGGTGTATTCTGTGAGTAGAGGGGTTGACTTAGGATTTAGTTAGTTATTTAGGGTTAGTTAGTGGCCTTATTATGATTATGATTATGATTATGATTATTATTATTAGTATTATTTTTATTATCTAATTCATATGAGCTAATATAAATACCCAAAAATTCCTAAAAAAATATGGTTGTGCTCATTTTGGTCCCCTCTAGTTAACTACTATTTTTATTTTATTTATTAATATATATATAACTTATTATTTGAGGGGTTTTACAAATCTTCGCTATAGGTGCTGGGTGATTGGAACTCGCCCTCTGAGCTGGTGCCTGCCCAACAGTAGGAGGTACTACATCCTCCCTTACATTAGGACTTCCTACTTAACAACCACTTCCTCCTTAAAAGTAGGAGGTGTTACTTCCTCCTTAACAACCACTTACTCCTTAACAACAACTTCCTCCTTAACAGTAGGAGGTGTCCCTCTCAAATGACGTGCACGTGCTTGAGTCATGGGTGCCATCTGGTAAGATAGATGGAAACAAAGAATATAATTGATATCAAATATAAATATATGTATCCATATAGTAAAAATAGATGTTATATTCCACAGTAAAAATATATCACATGTCACAGGACTAAATGGATTTTATTTTATTTTCAATCATCTTCTAAAATTCCTCTTCTCCGTTTTCCTCGTCCTCCTCTTCCTCTTCCTCCTCATCTTCACTTTTATCTACTTTGTTTTTCTCTTTGGATAATTCTACCTCTTCTACATGTTTAGACGTGTACTGAGGAACTTCCGTTGAGTCCACATCTATAATATTTATTACAAGAGGTAGCTCATCCTCCTGATAAGCTATTTCGTTAACGTTAAAGGTATTTCTAGCTTAGGTCTTTCATACTGCCTACCAGTCTGACCTCATTGTTTCCCGTTTAGGATAAGTTGTGAAGTACACGAGCTGAGCCTGACTTGATAGAAAAAATGGTTCATAGCCTTGATATCGACGCCGGTAGTTTATATCCACAAGACCATGCTTGTCTATTATAACGACCTGCTCCGCTCAACCCGGAGGGCTGATTCAAACGACACAAGTGTAGCGAACCAACTTGCCTTGCTCAGCGAGATGAATCATTCAATGCAAAGGCATTCAGACTTGGACTTTTGAATGGAGTTCAGACTTAGACTTTTCAGAGGCGCGCTCAGAGTCTTGCTCGGTTGATGCGATTCATCGCTAAGGTCGGTGGCCCTGGTGAACCTGTCCTTACTTAGCTGCACACTTAAGAAAAGGAACGACATATGTTAGTTTCAAGCGATAACCTTTGCATGCTAATAAAAAAAGATGAACGCACATAGCTAAGGGGATAACCCCGCCTTATCATTGTATATAACATGGAGATCTTACTTGCTATTTGCGTAATCGAGCTTATTGAGTTGAAATGTAGTAGTTTCTCATATGTACCATAAAAGTAGTTTTGGGTTGACATTGAGGCACTGTATCGCACGAAATATGACACGGGTTAGAGTATAATCATATTGCATACATAAACGAGGAAGACTATCAAGTAGTCATTCTAAGTCGGAGAAGAAAAAAAGAAAGTACTCGGGATATCCAAATCACAGAGGCAGTCTCTAATACGGGAGCTGCACAAAGAAAAAAGATTCTAGTGTAGGCCTCGGCAAGATTGAACACATCTGATGTCCTCAGATAAGGAAAATCGAGCAGGAAATTCTCAGCTAGGATTGGAAAGGGTGAAGTAGTTGCATGGTCACGGACAACTGGTTGTGCACCTGGTAGAGAAGAGTCCCCGACACGATTGCTGAGGCATCCGAATCGTGTTGGCCCGAAAGGACAATGCCACTGTAGTCCTGGTAATATGCTAGCTGAAGTACTAGCGAGCTAGTTTGGGTCATCCAGCAAGGCTTGCTACCGACCTGGAAAGACAGTCGACTCGTTGGATGGTTCGGAATGCCCAGTAAGGTTCGCAGCCAAGATGGAAAGACAGCCACTCCATCCTAGATCATGTCCAATATGGATAACAAAGTCAGTGACCTTCATATAGATAATTCATGCATGCATAGCGGCTATCCGCATTCAGAAGAGGAGTAATATGAAGGAGTACATTTGTATGTCACTTTGAATATTTAGAATGAATGCACGGTATATAACATAGTTCGAGTAGAACAGGTCTGAGGCAGAGACACAAACGTAACACTTAGATTGTATAGATGTTCTTCTCTATTTAGTAGATTATTGATTATAATGCTGCATATAATAGGGAAGGCACAATGGTAAGAAAGGGTAAGGCAAACTCAATTGTTTACAGTACGACAATCTTGTGCAGACACGAGTATTAATTTTATTATATTGCCATAAAACTGATCATAAGGAAAAGACTAGAAAGATAACATAATCCGTCGGTGCATATAACTAATGAACGTGCTCGTTTTATGGTATGGGCAAAAGGCCTTCCCACCTGTGCATTCAATGTACTGATACCCAACTAGATTGTATGCAGGGTACAGGTAGAACTCGTATGGATTCAGAGATCGCTTAACGCATTGAGGTGCCAGACTACACTTAGCATCTTGGAGCATGGCGCGCGGACCTGGAGCGCACATATATGAGACATAATGTATGGGAAAATCATCATCCAGATTATTTGATTCAGTTGTAAGCCTAAGGGCATATTCATTGTAAAGAGAGAGAGAGAGAGAAAGAGAGAGAGAGAGAGAGAGCACGGGTGACTTGTAATCTCGGCCTAGCGCCACTTGTAATCTTTACTTTATATCAATAAAGAGCTTTTTTTGGATTCAATACTTGTTTTTATTCTATTTTTCCTCTATGACGACTCTGTGAATTAGTTATCAACGGCCTTTTCGGTATTTTGACTTGCGCGGGCGCAACTCTAGGCTCGCGCAGCATCACATCCAGATGGAAACGATCATCCCACGGGAGCGCTGGAGCAGTGATTCGTGCCTAGCGGGGATGACCGAGTCATACGGGAGATCAGGGCATGATATTTTGGTATCAGAGCATGGCTTTACATACTTAGAATTTGTATTGATTCTCTTAGATATGAACTTGTTTATTAATAATGTGATAGACGCTCTCTCTCGATGTTTCGATGAATATTCCATACAATGAGTCTAAATATTTTTGAAAGTGCATGGAAATGATATGATTGCTTTAATAGGATTATGATACGAAGGCCTTTGTGCCAATCTGTGTCAGAGTTCATGGGAATAGACTCGTGTTACAATCTGCAAGTTATATGTGAACCTGAATACCTATACGTGAATACCAAGCGGGTTAGTATGTGAGATAGAATATCGTTCGGACAACTACCAATACACACAGCCTTTCGGCTAAGTTGTATTGAGTATCGTGCACCAAGACCCTTGGTGCTAGTGAGTTACAAGCAAGATTTGGGTATTATTCAGATAAGAATAAAGTCAAACTTAGAATAGAAATCGATAGAGACATTATCGGAGTACTGCTAAGGAAAATAATGGGAAACATGTTTGGATTTTGAGATATAGTTTGGACGATTATTCGTAGCGATAAGTTATGATTCAAAATATAGTTTAAATGAAGGACTATCGATAGAGGTACATACGAGCCTAAGATCGTCTAGGCAGCGAATAGGGATCGTGCTGGAGTTCTAAGGAACAAATTGGATATACGAGTGAATAATGTGAACCCGATTCAGAAGTTAATAGGAGGACTCAATTCCATAGTGGTGTATACGATAGTCTTAGGATCGAATAAGCAATTTGAGAATATAATAATTTATACAGATTCATAGAGTATAGCTTGAACCCTGAGTGGTGTATTGGTCATCTTAGAAATGTTCGAACGGATCGTAGATTTTGGGGTATTAAACGAGTCTAGCAGCAAGCAACGAGATTGTGTAAAGCCTTAGTATAAATAAATAATGCCTAGCAAGTAAGCAAACTCAAAAGAATCATGCAAGATTTGATTCGAATGAGTTAGAATGAGTTAAACAAGGGATAAGGCTTACATCAGATAGTAATACAGAGTATTAGAATTAATATCATGGTCGGGGAAAACTTAATGGATCGTACGAGCGATTTTGAATTAAATTAAATGAATTAAAACTTAAGTTGAGATAGAATAATCGGGGATACGATCGGAGTTAGTATAATTGGAATAATGGTGCGAACGAATGATAGCGCGCATAAAAAATTTGGATTCGAGTAGGATATCGCTCGATAGAGTTCAATTTGAGTACAAATGCTATAGTTTCGAATTTAGGAGACTTTATATCATATCAATGGTTGGAAGATAGCATGGATTGATGCAAGTTAGTAAAATTTTGGTTGAAAGATTGAGATAGGAGATTATGGACTTAATCTTGAATTTGCACAAACAATCTTGAGTCGAGTTCAAAGGTAACACTTGACGTCGGGCCTAAATAAGAACGATTATCCCGCGAGAGCGCTAGTGTGGTAATTTTACGTCCGACGGGGATGATCGAACTAGCGGAAACATGTTCAAAGATCTTAGAAATAAACTCGATAAAATGGAACATATCGAAAGTGAATATACTTTGGCTTGGGATTTAAACTTAGTTATTTGAGGAATGCTAGAAGTAGACTACGAAATGATCAAACAATAACATTAAAGTTGGATGATTTGGCTAGATGAATTATGATTATGACATGAACAGTTTTAGATGAACATGACTTGATAGATTAATGTACAACTTGGATGAAATAAAGTGAGACGATAAGGTGTCTGTTCGTTCGATGATAATCATAATGTTTGACCTTCTTATCTTGTGCGAGTGAAACTCCTTACTCGCACACGCGTCACACCTAGATTAGGATGATTATCCTGCGGGAGCGTTGGCGTGGTGATCTCATATCCAACGGGGATGATTGAACTTGCGGGAGACCGGAGCGTGACAATTGAAGGATCGTTTTGACTTATGGTTCGACACGATATGACGAGTTTCAAGATACAAGTGAATCGAAGGTATTTCAGAGATGAGTTAATCTAGAATATGAAGCAAGACACTCGATGGTTTAGTGAACAGATACATGAATTATGTTGTACGACTTTGAGTTTGTGATTGAGATCGAAGAGATAGAAATGGAATCATGACTTGGTGGTCTAGACTAAGAAAAGATTGGAAATATGGATCCTATAAGGTATTTAAGGAGATAGACTATGCAAATTGCTAGGCTTGACATGCGATATAGACATATCGTGGTTTCGGTTGAGCGAACGTGTTGATATAATAGGATAATCTGCGCTCGATGTTTAGAAATTTGAGTAAAACAAGCTTGGATAAAATATCCCGTACAAAAGAACAATGGTTTGACCTTAGAGTATTTTGGGCAGGCGTCATGTAACGCGATTGCAGGATGAGTCACAAACTCGAATTATACCTATGACCTTGTGAGTTGACCTAGTGGCTAGGCAGACGACCCTATGCCTTGAGTTAAACTGGAGTGGCTGACTTCAGAGTATCATTCAGAAAAATGATAGAACTGGGGCAACGAGACTTATAGTTAGGACTTGAAACTGGGAGTGTAAGCTAGCGACGTTGGCATTGAAATGAACGCAATGGAAGATATGACTTGGGTGATAATTGATTGATTTTATAGGTTATACGACGGTGAGGAATAAGACGGTATTAGGGAATTGTCAGATGGAACTCTTATGATTAGAATTGGTGATTTTCAAGATAAGTTGGCATAACGAATTAGATCGTTGCTTGGAAGATGTGTGTTGCTAGTAATACAATACTTGGATTTGAGTGTGATTGGAGTAGACGATAACTAAATGAACCAGAGTTCGGTTAGTCGAGGAACGAAATGATCGACGATTCGAAAGATTTTCATGAGTAGCTTGTCCGACTTAGCTGTCACTAAGCTTGGTTGAAATACACATATTTGGGGGATGCCTTGAATATAGGTACGATCTAGACTTAGCGATATGCATAACTTGAATGCAGCTGTAAATAAAAATATATTGGATTCACATGGATGAGTATAGGAACTGGAGTAAGTTAGCCTCAACCTTGACTTTCATAAACGAAAGATTGTAATGTGCGATCGAGATTGTTCTATGCTAAGGCACAGTAAGAGACTGAGTCTAGGAACGCAATAGTTGAACGATAGAATCATTCGATAAAATGATTA
The DNA here is from genome assembly GCA_036927795.1 of Iris macrosiphon. Lineage (NCBI taxonomy): Eukaryota > Viridiplantae > Streptophyta > Magnoliopsida > Asparagales > Iridaceae > Iris > Iris macrosiphon. Next base: position 51,829,361 of record JAYESA010000017.1, on the reverse strand, counting down.
AGCACATGTGCAAAACGGAAAAAGAAAATTTGGTTCAATCGAACCTAAGACGCGAAGGATTAGAACGTACCCCATATTGGGCAATTTAGCTCTGCGCTAAGGTGCAATAAAGACAGAGTCAGAAAACATAGGCAATTTGATGCAATAATTTTGGATAGTAGTAAATTTACTTAGCGAGAATGGAAAGTGACTCAGATAGATATTGATGCAAGACATGATTGGAAGATTAGCTGAGATTCAAGGTTTTGGGTTTATGCGTAACTATGGGTTTTGATAGGCGACGTCGAGTAATCGGTCAGATGTGTTGGGTTTGTATGAATATAATATAATAATTGGGCAAGTTTAACCAAAGCCTGAGTTTTTTAGTGCGCATTGAGTTATAGAATACCCCGTATTTGAGTAATACAGCCTCCGCCAGGCGCAATAGAGTTTGAGTCAGGGAGTACAACGATTAAGCTGAGTATAGTTTGATAGCATTGAATGATAGAGTTGTTCGATAAGATTGGCAAAACACGTGCGTAACGCGTGGTGAGGAAATAAATCAATGTAGTGTTAAAACAGTCTTTGGAAGTTAGACAAGTAGTATAGAGTTTAGTTTGGAAGTTATGCAATAATACGAGTTTCGCTCAGGAAGTCTCGAGGACGAGACTTGTTTTGAGTGGTGTATAATGTAATGACCCGCTCCGCTCAATCCGGAGGGCCGATTCAAATGGCATAAGTGTAGCGAACTGACCTGCCTTGCTTAGCGAGATGACTCGTTTGATACAAAGGTATTCAAACTTGGACCTATGAATAGAGTTCAGACTTGGATTTTCAGAAGCGCGCTCGGAGTCTCGCTCGGCCGATGCAATTTATCGCTAAGGTGTGTGGACCCGGTGAACCTGTCCCTACTTAGCTGCACACTTAAGAAAAAAAATAATACATGGTAGTTTCAAGCAATAACCTTTGCATGCTAATAAAAAGAGATGAACACACATAGCTAAGGGGATAATCCTGCCTTATCATTATATAGAACATGGAGATCTTACTTGCTATTTGCGTAATCGGACTTATTGAGTTAAAATATAGTAGTTTCTTATATGTGACATAAAAGTAGTTTTGGGTTCACATTGAGGCAATGTATCGCACGGAATATGACACGGGTTAGAGTATAATCATATTACATACATAGACGAGGAAGACTATCAAGTAGTCATTCCAAGTCAGAAGAAAAAAAGAAAAGAAAGTACTCGGGATATCCAGATCACCGAGATAGTCTCTAATCAGAGATCTGCACAAAGAACAAAGATTCTAGTGTAGGCCTCGACAAGATTGAACCGAGCTGATGTCCTCGGATAAGAAAAATCGAGCAGGAAGTTCTCGGCTAGGATTGGAAGGGGTGGAGTAGTTGCATGTCATGGACAACTAGTTGTGCACCAGGTAGAGAAGAGTCCTCGACACGATTACTGAGACATCCGAATCATGTCGGCCTGAGAGGACAATACTAGTGTAGTCCTGGTAATACACTAGCTAAAGTACTAGCGGGTAAGTGTGGGTCGTCCAACAAGGCTTGCTACCGACCTGGAAAGACATACGACTCATTGGATGGTTCAGGATGCCCAATAAGGCTCACAACCGAGATGGGAAGATAGCCGTTCCATCCCAGATCATGTCCAATATGGCTAATAGAGCCAGTGACCTTCATATAGACAAGTCATGCATGCATAGCAGCTATCCGCATTCAGAAGGGTTATAACATGAAGGAGTATATTTGTATGACACTTTATATATTTAGAATGAATGCACGGTATATAATATAGTTCGATTGATTATAATATTGCATATAACAGGGAAGGCCGAATGGTAAGAAAGGGTAAGACGAACTCAGTTGTTTACAGTATGACACTCTTATGCAGACACGAGTATTACTTTTATTATATTGCCATAAAACTGATCCCAAGGTATAACGCCCTAGTCCCAAAATACGTAGAACTAGGAATACGTAACATGTCAGCTATGCATTTGACTAGACTCTGGTCCAAATTGCATACGTATAAGTTGTAATACAATGGTTACTATCTAAATAAAATAGTAAATATATCTATGTCTCAGTCCACAATAAATAGAATACATCAAGAATAAGCTACATATGCTAAAGTCGGCCGCCCAGTAACATACAAACTCGAATAGGCTCAAGAAATAAATATGAGTCAATAAAACTAGGCTATATCAGCAAATAAATCAATAGATATGAATAATAGCATAACTCTGGTAGAAATTATAAAAGTACCAGGTACACAACACAAATCAGCAACTCCAAACAGGCTCCACAACAGTCTATGCTGCTAAACTGGCATGGGACCAGGTCCTCAGAGGGATGTAACAAGATACAAGAAATAATATGTCAAAAGTAAAATAGTATAATGTCATATATCCAAGGGTAAACTACTATAACCATCTAAGTGATATGCACATGAGAACATCACTTGTACTCAGGTTGAAACAACTACAGACTCTGTGTCAGGGAGCTTATAGCAGCAAGTAATATATCGTAGGGCCAATAAATGTGCCAAAGATCTGGGACAGAGTCTAAGGCACCTCCAGTAACATAGTATATATATATATATATATATATATATATATATATATATATATATATATAAACATAATCATCTTATAGTATAGTGTGTCTTTCCCCACCCAATGTAACCTTATGTCTCATCTCCACGACATCTCATGTCCATAACACGCAAGATGTAAACCCCCTCGACCAAAATTAGGCCTACTTGGCTTAGATAGAGAGACTAGGGATAGTTTCCATCCAATTAGAAATAGAACACTATGTTTTAGATGATTTTATAATATATATATTACTTAGTACACCTTACCGTTGCTTCGATAATTGGAGCACTACACTAGCCATTGTCTTCCTATAAATTTTACATCCTTGTCCTAGACGTGCCCGTCTTCCATTCTGACCTTTGTGTAACTTATAATTATACTCTCTTATGCTATATTTTAGTCGCACAATATTCGTCGCAGACGTTTATATGTAATTCTAAATAAATTCAACTTTGTATCCTTGTGCGTTCCAATCAAAATTGGAGACACAATCTTGACCCATTTTGTGCAACCCAAACTATGATAATATTCTATCCTGAGTCCTCTACGTCCAGGACACTTGTGTCCCACCTAATTTTAGCCCCATGCACTTCTAATTAATTTTAGAACACCATTTGTATTAATTTTAATTAATTTAATCTAATTTCCATCTTTGTGCAATTTTCTAATTGTTGGGCGTTTTTATGCAAAAGTGCATTAAGGTGTCCACACCCTTGGACCAAACACATAAAGAAATCCATTTTTCCTTCATGTGAATTTTTTCCACAATTTTTGGAGTGTGTAGCACACAACATCATCCCCTCATCAATCCTAGCCATGCATTTTAAACAATGCAAATCCTAGCCCTCGAAACATCCCCATACGAAGCCAAGACCATCCCAAGGATGTTGACCAAGCCTAATCCCCTAGGTCAATACCCAACCCTACTTTTTTACATGTATAAATAATAATTTTCCTTACTTTTTTCATTCAACACAACATCACAAGCCAACCCTATTTCAGCCGACTACACCCATCCCCTTTCCTTGTTCATCTCCTTCCTCCCCTTTCCTGCGCAAACCCGACCGGAGCCTCGCCGGAGCAGCCCCGTCGCCACTAGCACTCGACCACCTCGCCGGACTTCCATCTCAGCCGGCCAGACCTCTCCCTCATGGTCTCCTCTACTCTCCGCACCACCACCATTAACACCAGCCTCCATCAACCATTCCCCTTGACTCGCCTCGACGAAGCCTTCTCCTTCGCCTGACTCGACTCCTCCTCCTCCTCGCCTGAAGCCTCCGGTCATCCCTATTCTTTATCCATCCCTATCATCATCATAATCATAATCCCCTTAATCACCATCACCTTAATCCTAATCACCATCATCACCCTAATCACTATCATCATCACCCTAATCACCATTATCATCCTCCTCCTCTCATCATTCCTATCATCATCACCTTCATCATCAACATTATCATCACCTAATCATCATCTCATTATCTCATCATCATCATCACCATCACCATTATCATTATCATCATCATCATCATCATAACCTACATCATCATCATCATAACCTCAATCATTATCACCCTCGTCATCACAATCATCATCACCCTCGTCATCAACATCGACATCATCGTATTCATCGTGGATCCATCACCCTCGCCGAAGATGACCTGCAACAGCCACCCCAATCTTCGTGCCCGTGGACGCTAACCCCGAGGTTCGAACATGTCCCTCTCCTTTTATTTTATCTGTGCTTGTGATTAGTATTACTTCATGGTTCAGTTTAGCTGTATGAGTTCAGACCGTGTCGGTTAACCTACAGACTAGTGTGCGTGTGTGTAGGATAATTTAATTGGTACCTATATATTGTGTGGTAATTAATGCTAGTACTAGGTATGACTGTATTATAGATGTTGAGTGACCATAAGTATTAGTAGTGGATACCCTATATTTATATATGATCGTATGACCCGTATGCGTATACGTACGCGTATGTATATAATATTCAGATTGGTATATATATATATGTATTGTATAAGTAATTAAATGATAATGCTAAGAATGACTATGTATGTATTTATATTGTACGACCCTAGGACACTGTGGATTATCTCGTATTTACCTTGACCATGCTGACCTTGAGAACTTGTGAGTTGACTGCCTTGTGTACACTTACGTACTGGCTTAGACGTGTTTGTGAGTTGACTGTTTGATTTTATACAGCATTGAAAATATGACACCCGCGTAATTAGACGCACATTTGACCCTGTTAGTTGACCAGTGTCACCCCTAGCGTACCCTCTGAGTCCAGTGTAATTATGTTTGTGTATGTGCTAGTGCAATGGCTGATATTGTATTGTATTATATTATATGTATATAGGACAATTGGATTATTCTGCGAGACTTCAAGAGTAGGTTATTGGTAGGGTTACTGTGTCGTTATAACCGTGTCCTCAGGGTCAGACCCGGGGATACGAGGATCTGTTGTTTCTGTATTTTGGTAGATTGTGTCTGACACAAGAATGTATATTATAAATAACTGTGTCGGAAAAGATACTTACAGTATGGACACCTGGGGTCGGACCCGAGGCCAGACATGGACTGGACACAAGATTCTGGATCTGGACACAGTGGAGGTGCTGGACACGGACACTGCTACAGTTTTGGTTTGCGTTGACCGAAATGGGTTAGGGTTTGGAAGGAGTGGGCTTGGACTTGGGTTGTGGGATGGAATAATTTAGAATAAATATTATATGAAAATTGGAGGTGTATTTATAGGATTGGGCCCCAACCAACTAGGTCCAAGAACACATGGGTTTGAAATTCTCTAGAACCAAAGTTAGTTACAACTAACCAATTATCACATGCTTTAATTAATCTAACCTATTTTATTAACTAGGTCCACACTTAAGAATTTTCTAGAAGGAAGTTAACTAACTAATCATTAGTCACATACTTAATTAGGTAATCTAGAAACTTCTTATGATTATATCTAAATGAATCCAATATACTATCAATCTAATCGTACGGCCCATAACCGACGACTACTTATATCTTCTAGATTTCTTGTCACTTGATGCCAACAAAATTTGTACAACAGAGCTCAGTTATACTACTATGAATTCAATCATATAATAATCCAAAACTGACCACATTTACTACAATATTGATTCCCTTCAATAATATCCAATGTTTAACAAAATCAAAAATCCCTTAAAAATTTATACTATTCAATATCTTAACCTAACCTATTAGAGAATAAATAATTTTGGAAACATAAATTTAAATTTAAATATCATGAATTAGGCGTTACAAATCTTTCCATCTTATACAATTTTCATCCTCAAAATTTAAAATGGACACAGACACGAAGAAGAAGAACGATAAATGAAATATCGAGTTCAATGTTTTCAAATATGGAGTAGAACATGGTAAGAATTATTAACAATAAGTTGTATTTTGATGTGTAGCACGATTGTGGAAATAATTCAAATGAATGGAAGGAAGAAGTCAAAATAGACTGTAGGTCTCAATAAAGAAACATGTTTAAAGCAATGATTAAGGTAATCTAATCAGGGAAAAGTAAAACTAATGGTTCGAAAACAAAAAATTATTCCGAAAGAATTAAACGATGATTTAAAAAGTGGTAACTCAATAATAGAGTAAGGAAGATGTAGTTAACAAATAGTCTTACTTTAACTTGTGGCACGACTAGAAAAAGCAAATTAAAATAGACAGAAGAGAGAGAATTTCACTGGGAGGATGTACATTTAGCTGACAAGAAGTGAGGGATTGGTAAGAATTGCATACAAGGTATTAAATTAAGGTAGAAGTGTAAGGATAAATCGATAATCGTATGATGATAAGACACAATCGCTAAGGTATCGAAAACCATGTATATATCTGAAGTCACTTTACTTAGAGTCCACGTCACGCCAGTGTACATCTGGTTGCAGTAAACCCATGGTCCCATGACTAAGATAAATAATGGTTACTAAATACTTTATCAACTTTATCCATTTTCAAACGATGTCGAAAGAATAACTTAGACAATTATTTTTGGTAGAGATCAAAACATGAGGTATTTAGGACACAGTCTCAAATAATATCTGAAAACCTATGCATACCTAAAATCACTTCAACTAAAAGTCAATGCCATGCCAGTACGCACCTAGCTGCAATAAACACGTAATATCCGTTACTCAGGTAAATGGCTGTAGTGCGCAACTGTCATACCATAGTAGGTCATCGAATCCTCTCTCTAATTTATCCATAGGAATTTCTAAGCAGTATTTGTACCAAAGGAGGTTTATCACAATAAGTATGGATTAGTATATGTGTCTATTCTTGAAAATCAAGGAGATTGATCACGATAAGGAGAGACGAGTAAAAGTATCTGTTCTGGAAAAATAAGGAGAATAGGTCAGTGTAAGTATCGGTTCTTCAAGTGTATGTATAAGTTATTTGGAAAATAATACAACTATCAAAAGAGACTAGTGTAATATATGTTCTGAGATGACATATTAAGAATCAAGCAAAAGTTGATAAGTAATATAATATAATGATCGATTTCGAACTTAAGCCACAATTATTATCTCTATGGTTATTAAGAGTTGGGTACAAAGACAAATTTTGGATTGATCAAGAGGAAACCAGAAGTTTTTTAGAATGGATAAAGATAGATAATTGAGTTGGGTTCAATAGAAAGTGTAGGAATTTAGGAAAATAATTTCTTCGGACGTTCAGGAGTAACATGGCTTTAAGGAGAATATATATATATATATATATATATATATGGATTATTCTAGAAATAATTCCTTGGGACCCATATATAATAAGCGAGAGGGGATGGGTACTATAGTAACTAGTCTATGGGCATTGGACTTAGGTTTAGAAAAATTAAACGAAACTTTTTAAAGAAGAAGTAAGTATTATTTGACCAAAACAATTATGGAGATTTGAAACGTTCTAATGAATATATAAGAAGGTATGATAGGTTGATTATGAGTGATACCTGAGTTGGACTTAAACTTTATCAAGTTAAAATAATATATAGGGGGTTTAATCCATAAGTCTTTATTAGAGAAGGAGTTTGAAAACTTTATTCCAAAATAGAAAGTAGTAGTTGGGCTTAAAATCCCAAAGAATATATAATCTTATAGAGATAGGAAAGGAGATGATCCCTTGAGAGTCTAAAAGATGCAACAATTTTAAGAAATAATGAAATATACAATCATTTAATCGGCCTATGCTTGTTTGTCATTGATTAAAGTTGAACAAAATTTGTTGTATAACAAACAAAAGAAGTACAAAAAAAAATCCTACATAGAAAATCTAAGTAAAATATTTTTGATTATGGGAAATGTGACGATGGTGATCAAGTAATGCTGTTAGTCCTCTTTCCAGTGCACTTTGGCGCATGTTGTCTTTGGCGCACTCTGGCGCATGTTGGTTGCTTGTCCGGTCTTTGTTTAGACCAGACCCGTGAGTTGTGGAGAAGGGTGGGTTTGGCTGGGTTGGTGGCATGTATGGCTTGGATGGGTTTGAGTAATCCAATGGTCCACATCTCAAACCTAAACCTATATATATTCCCATTTCCCACTCTTTGCTCATTGTTTTTTCCTTTCCATTTCTCTCTCTTAGGTTTTCTCTCCCACCGTAGGCAAGTACATCTTGCACAAGAGAAGAATCATGGATTTATATATGCTTTTAATTCTTAATAATGACTGTTTATTTTTAGCAAATGTTGTTAGGACAAAGCACTCCTTCATTTTTAATACTTGTCGTTCTTGATTTTCTTGGTTGGAATTTCATGGACCAGAGTTTGGGTCTATGGATTAACTTTTATTTTCTTGGGGATTGATCTCCCAAAACTTTGTATTTTATAAAACTAATTAGCTCATAGAGTAGAGCACCATATTTTATGTAACTTTGCTTTTGGTCGTGCTTGTTTTAGAGTCCAGCTAAGTTCAGTGCTGAAACTTGATACAATATGTGTACCAAATGGCTTTCTAGAGAAGAAAAATAGTGCTCTGAGAAGAGTATACACGAGAACCCCTTTGGCGTAGCAATATGTATGTTCCATTTTGGGCACATTGGTGTGCAGTTCCAGCTCTTCGTGGTACTAATCATACTGTACTTAGTCTCCTCGCAAAAGTGCGCCAGTCACACTCCTTGAGTCAGTGTCGCACTTTTGAGAGGAAACCCAGTTGGCGCACTTTGGTGCGTATTCCATCAAAGTTTTTCCTGAAAAACCAAGAAAAAGTGTACCACAGCCAGTCCGTGCACTTTCTTGGTATTGGCAATCTGGCACAATTTTTTTCTGTTTCATCAACGGGCGCACTTTTTTTATGTTTGGTAGCTCGCACACTTTTTACCACTTCATTTTCTTAGGGATGAAGCTTTGGTTGGTTTCTCTATTTCTGTGTTATTGATTTGTGTGCTCCTCGACTGACGAGTTTCTCGACTGTCGAGCTTTGACCTCGGATTGAGTATTTTGTCTTGTAGCTAGCTTGCTCGCGCACATTACCTGAAAGCGCGCTTTATTCTTGCCCGCACACTTTTGCCAAATGTGTCATGTTGGTCAACTTGACAAAGTGCGCCACCCTTTGTAGTTTGCGCACTTTCTTGCGAAGTTGCGCCACTGCCCAGTTTTGGTCGTTTGTGCGCCAACCTTACTTCTGTGTATTTAGTGCGCCAACTTGCTTTGTGCGCCTACTATTTTCTGTGCACATTGAGCCCTATAAATGTAGCCCTGTATGCACTTGTTATTTTACTTGTTAATTAGATTACTTTTCCTTGATCCCCTTATTATACGTTGGATAGAATAAGAGGCGTAGTTCAACTCGGGTGATATTCTGCAATCCCGATCCTTGTTTGGGTTAAGGGTTGTGGATCTGATCTCCAGGAGTTCCCACACTACTCTTATTCACATTCATCGATATAATAAAGTAACAAATTGATGTGACCAGTATTAGACTATCTTATCCTGAATAACTTACTATCTGATAACTTGTCCATGATCTAGATACTAGAACTTGTTCCTGCCTTAACTATTGTATCTGTGCTGATACACTTGATCGTACCAAGAGTGTTGCGTGATATATTTAGAGTGAGCCATCATGCCATATACTCCTGCTACGTGATATATGTTATTATTTTCCATGCACAAATCTGGTAGTTGGACAATGACTTTAGCCATGGCCAGATAGTATTGATTATTGTATCACACTTGGATGAATCCAGATTTAACTTTCGAGTGACAATATGGATTCGTATCAAGAGTGCCCATACTTAAGGTACGACATCTAAGAAGGAATATTCATGTGACCACGGCATGAGATTCTAACTAACTTAGGGTTAACTAGGCAACTTAATTGTAGAGCATTGGGAGGGAATGGTATCTCAAGATCGTGCATGTCGAACTACCCTAAATTAGCTAGGAGTAAAGACTGTCACGATCCGATTCCTTAGAATCGTTGGAGCGTCCCCCGAATCGTGATGCCGTGCGGGCCTGGGGTTGCGCCCGCACAAGGCTAAAGTATTTTGCATAGCAAGCACATATTCAGAGTACGCAGATAAATTAAAATACAGATTTAAAACATGGAAAAATTCTCTTTATTGATAATGAACATCTATTACAAACTCTTGAACGAGTTAGCTAATATGCCGCACGGGCTTACAAAAGAGATAACTCAAAATGAGATAGCAGTCCTGTATATTATATCCCTTTACTAAACTTCAAAAGATATAGACCTCCAGACTGGAGGATAGCTTTGCTACGGAGCTGCATTTGTGTATGAAGAGTTGCAAGCTCCTATCTTCAAAATGCTTCAAGGGGGCACGGTGAAGATGCGCCAACAGCTGGACTGGATCGGGAAGACAACTTCGGCTCCTCACTCGGTTCGCCTTGGTGCTGAAAACCTATTTTAACGAGGGTCAGCATGTCAAAACATACTAGTAAAGGCGAGCAAGCCTGACTATACCAATCAACACGTTGTTTTAATGAAGCATGCATATTTTGTGGGTTTCTATCTTGCCTTAGTTTATTTATAAGTAAGCAGCATATATAATTTACTGAAATGAATGTGCCACCGTTCGGTGGATTTTACCTGCCTGTCTGAATTACCTGCATAATACTTACCATGCCTTCCCTTCCACGAAGACACAAGTTAGTTTGCAACAGGTTTAAATATACAAGATGATCACTGGCTTGGTGCCATAATGGACGATAGTCTTTGATGAGAATGGTGTGCAACGAAAGTACAAGGGGGCATTGCAAGCCATTCTGCCAAGAACAAGAGACTAAACAATAGGTCTCGCCCGGACCGGATCGATGCCAGTGCCCCAGCATCGTCCGCAAGACCGTTACCCTGTGCACAAGTTGTCCATGATCGAACAATATACAAGTAACAAGTTATTGCGGTTGAGGCAACAATATTACAAGACAAGCAATTGTACAAGACAAGCAATAATTCGTGATTTATTCCCAAACGAACAAGCATGCAGTTCAGTATCCGTTCATGAAGTTATTGACAAGCATAATGAACCAAGTCTATTCTCTTTTATCTTGGTTTCTTTTATTATTATTTGGTATCGTTTGATCGGGGAAGAAAGAATGCAGATTTATTAGATGTGAATCTTGGAAGCAGGGCTAGCTAATCGGGTTGGTAGCCACTCACTTAGATTTTGGAAGGGAGAAGGAAAGAGGCGCTTCACGACTCCGCTCGCAAGCCGCCTACTGCTCGTTCACCTGCACACGAACAGCTTGATCAATACTTCTTCCTCTCTTTCCAATCTCGGAATTGAAGTGCAGTTCAATGAACGAAAATAATGAAAACCATCGAAACCGTTCAAGGAAAACAAGCAAATCCCAAAACCCACTCAAAGCACGAAAGCAACAGTGATATCGAAAACCGAGGCAATAAAAGATAGCAGCGGAGAGGTCCCTCCTGACTCTGCCGCTAAGCCGATCCTTGGGGCACGGTCCACTGAATATGGGAATCGATTCCGAAGAAACAAATCCATAACGAGGACGAGTTCTTAATTCAATCTATCCCGATCGAACGATACCGTCTAGTGTTTCTTAGCCGCGCTCTCCGCACCGGGAGAACGGGGCGCTACAAAGACTGGCCACCATGGATATTGTATATTATCTGCATTAGTGGAGTGCAGTATCTGATTTAATTATAAGAATGAGCTAGTATCTTTTCTATAGAAAGCTTGGAACTATTACTGATTATTAATTAGCTCAGGGCCTTGCGAGGGACTGGTGCATCATTTACATATATTCTTGCTTGTATATCATTGGTTCAGCCAGCCCTGCTCGATTATGGCATAATCTAAGGATACTCATATATTGCATTACTAGGATAACCCAGAGATCATATATCAACCCATAATACATGAATGGCCGTCTAATTTGCTTGTATAGGTTCCTAGCAAGAAAAGTGGGCTATCGTAGCATGATGATTCAACCCATATCCTTGTTTGGTTATTGGGCTGCGCTATTGTACTACGATACTCCATGGACTGAAGCTATATTATTTTCTCCTATTGTATCTCTGCTTATGTATTGTGCTTTCTGTTGAGTGAAATTAGGGACATAGACTGTTGTAGCATGATGGTTTAACTCATGTCCTTATTTGGTTGTTGGGTTGCGCTGTTGTGTTACGATAGGCTATGAACTGAAACTACGATGCATAATATTTTAGCTTGACCATAATCAAGGGACGTATTCTATCTTGATATGATAAGGCACTTCCTGTCCTTGTTTGGTGAAGGGGTGTCATTTCATGTCGTGGATGAGATATATGCCATTGATTGTTGGCTCATGCATCTCATGCTATAGATCTGGTTTTGTTTCTTCATTTCGTGCTTCATTTATGGTACTAGCTATTTGGGTTCTGACCCCACTTGTTTTACATAACCAAGTTGAGAGCCAATACCGGAGGATCAAGCTTACTTCTCCCTCACTGATGGAACACACCAGAATGATGGCTGTTGAGGGTCACGAGTGTGTTTCTTGTTTCACTGCTTATTTTTTTGTAAACTATAATCTTTTGGGCGTTTAGCCAACCGTCACCTGTTAGCCGGCAAATCTGGAAACTAATTCCTTATATGAATGTATTAAATTCAGACTGCAGCTGACTCACTATCATGTATGCTGTTGATTATGCATCTGGCATATCCTTTATATTACTTGTTCTCTTGAACATTTTGATACGGCATTTGGGATGCCTTACAGCTTATTCTGAAATATTCTATGTTATAGCTACTTGATTGAACGATTGAGATATAGAAGTTCTTGACCCTAGGAGACTTTATTGTAGTATGCACCCCCTTGTCTTAAGACAACCTTAATACATTGCGGGTTACTTCGGTATTCCGTATGGTGCGATTGGTTGAGTCATTCTCCCACTCTCCAGTATTCTGATCTAGGGCATGACAAGATTTTAGTGGTGGCCCATCCAGGTCTGTCTTTCTTTTCGGACTTGTGGGGGTGGCTTGATCATATGATGTCTCAATCAAACATGTTCCTCCTTGAAATCCTAAATTTGTCTCATCGAAACTCAGCTTGACTTCTATACCATTGGTTTCTCGACCCTTTCTCGTCTAGTTCTTGATTTATCTTGTATCCTTTTCTTTTGGGCTTCTCCAGCATCGGTGGGTAGAGTACCAGTAGTTTCATCAGGACAAGGATCTGTTGGCCTCCAGCGAGAGGCAACACTTGTACCTGGAGGGATCATGGTAGAACCAGTAGAGGAGCATGAGGAACAACATGTACCAGAGGTTCCAGTACCCCCGGTCGTGCCAGTAGTGCCAGTAGCACTTGATACACTGACATTGCTAAAAATTATACGAGGAATGAAGATGATGCAACAACATCAGCAACTTCAACAGCAAGTACAATTTTTTTGTTGAATCAAGGATTATATATAGCCTTGGAAATGAGTATTAGAACAAATTCAGGGACATCGGTAAGATTTTGCCGAATCAACCCTAAGTAATTTGATAACACGGAGGACACTATTACCGCAAATGCTTGGCTGTAACATATCGAAATAATACTGACAGCGGCAAATGTTACAACCGATGAACAAATTGATCAAGTCCGATTGCAACTACAGGACCTTGCTAGAGATTGGTGGGCAACAAAAGAAGTTGGATTAAGAAAACATATTTCATGGGACAACTTTAAGGCTCATTTCAGGGTTAAGTATTTCGGAGTGGTAGCACAGTATGAGCTACAACAGAGGTTTATCAACCTCAAATAGTCTGTAAGGATAGTGGATGGTTACGCGGTGGAGTTCTGCAGGCTTAACAAATTTTCTCCGATGATGGTAGCTACAGAACTAGAGTGGGTAATAAGGTTCCAGTACAGACTTCATCTGGAGATTCAACAACTGGTAGAGGGCCATAACTACCAAACTTTTGACGAAGTATTAATCGCATCCAATGAGCTGACGATGCAGAGGTTAGATTCAAGGACAGGAGGCCATAAGAGGTCTCATGCACAAATTAGATAAGGAGGACAAGCATAATGAATGTCAGCACCATCTCCTAGCATTCACATTCATGACATAGCGCCAAGGAGGCCAGTAGTATCGGCAACAACAATACCAACTCGGCCGAACCAGCCGAGGCTGCAGCATCAACAGCGATTGGGAACCCAGTCGGATGTATGTATTATCGCAAGGAAGACCATACGAAAGATGTGTGTAGAGTCACACAAGGATTGTGCCTGCGATGTGGTAGTCCAGATTATTGGATTGCCAATTGTCCTATATTGCAGAGGATTGAAGAACCGACACAACAGTTAATACTGCCAACACCAGGGATATCTCACTATAGGGGACCAGCACTAGCAATCCGGCCATTTGCTCAGCGTCCATTGTTGACACAAATTTAGATGTACAACCAATAGATGAATCTGTAGTATAGGTACCAGAGGCCACAACTGCGTATCCACGGAGCACCGCAAGACCAAGGGCAAGCTTTTACCCTATCTCTGGAGGAGGTCTTGGCATCAAGTGATGTGGGGGCAGGTAAAATTCTTGTTACATCTTTTCCTGCCATAATATTATTTTATTCGGGGGCATCCTATTCATTTGTATGTGCACGATTTGTGACACGTATTGGATTGGAGTTCGAGGCATTGCCAGAGAAGCTAAATATACTCACTGGTAATTGACTCGTAGGAGTAAGTTGAATACATATAGTGTGTCCAATCGTAGTGTGCGGGTATTCATTATTTGTGAAGTTGATCGAGTTACCTATGGGAAACTTCGACGTTATTTTAGGCATTAACGGGTTGAAAGACAGTCATGCAACGATAGATTATCGATGGGGTAGAGTTTTGTTTAATATCCCTGGCAAGAAAGAATTTATCTTTAACAGAACGGTGAAGGATTAGCATGAAGGTACCATTGCAGCAGCAACAGGAGTAGAAGGTCATTTTTCCAGAATAATTAATTTTTTTTTTTGATGTATTTCCGGAAGAGCTTTCTGGATTACCTCCAATAAGAGTGTCACTCCCTATTTCTGAAATATATATTTTAGGGTATATTTATTTTCTTCTTAGAGTATTTCTTGCTTCATGATAATTAGGTTGCATGCATAGAAACTAGACCCATTCTTTGGTTCAATTAGACCCATGGTTTAATTGTTGGGTTAGTTCATTCATGAGTTAAACCCATGGTCTAAATCTTAAACCCTAACTATAAAATCCAATATCTTCTCTCTCTTCCCTCATTCTCACTATTTCCTCTTTTTCCTTCATTTAGGCAAGTACACATTGCACCACCTAAAAACTCTTGATTTTTTATTATTGCTTTTTTTTCTTACATTTTATTAGTCTATTATGTGCTCATGATGATTCTAAATACTTTTAGTACTTGGAGTTTTCGATTTTAATGGATGAATTTGAGTAGATCTATATTCTAAGCATAGGGTTTTCATGGGTTCCTTGAGTTTTCAGTGGTTTTGATCTACTAAAATATACTATTTTCGAAAAATAGTTTTTGGGATGGATGGAACACTTCATTTCGAGCATTTTGGCTTTTGGTTCACTCAATTCAGAGTTAAAATACAGTTTTATGAAGA
This sequence comes from Iris macrosiphon, assembly GCA_036927795.1. Taxonomy (NCBI): domain Eukaryota; kingdom Viridiplantae; phylum Streptophyta; class Magnoliopsida; order Asparagales; family Iridaceae; genus Iris; species Iris macrosiphon. Next base: position 51,813,665 of record JAYESA010000017.1, on the reverse strand, counting down.
AAACAAAATTTTGATTTTGGAGTTCTCGCTATGGCTGAACTTGCTACCTGGAGAAGACGACTTCCTATGCGGCAACTGATCATATGTGGCCTTGAGACCATGCGGTCATGCATCCTGAACTCATGCGGCCATGCAGTCTGAGCTCATGCAACCATGTAGTATGAACTTATGCCGTCATGCGACCCTTGCGGTCAGTGACCATGCGACCCATTCGGCTATGCGGCCGGACTCCCTTTGCGACAACTGATTCTATGTCGCAACTGATCCCCATGCGACCTTGATCCTTATTGCCGCATGCGGCCCCTTGCACATGCTTTATTGAACTGGTTTTGTTTGAATATTCCTTTGGACTTTATGGGATGTATGTGTGACTTTGATGACCACAAGAGTATTTGACCCATCTATGTGCCATGACCTGACCACTTGTATCCATGCTGATACACTTACTACGTGCTATGTGTTCCTACGTGCTAAGTGTTCCTATGCGATTATATTACATGTTTACACTGCAATGTACCTATGCGCTACGTGACAGGTGATATGACTTAATCTCCAACATGGACATAAGGGTTAGTCAATGACCAAGCGTGGCTAGGATCTGTTGATTGTTGCATCACGCTGGGGTGAATCCAAGTTGGACTATCAAGTGACAAAGTAGATTCATATCTAGCGTGGCCGTACTATGGTACGTTATATAAGGGGAATACCATATGAGCACGCCATGTGATTCCAGTTAACAATAGAGTTAACTAGAAAACTAAACTTGTTGAGCATTTTGAGGGAATGGAATCTCGAGATCGGGCCTAACTAGCGACCTCCAGTCATCTGAATTGGGGTGTGCAGGCTAGTCTCCATGGATATTGTTTAAGTCCTCGTTAGTAGATGGCAATATCCAACTATTATACTATACTATGTGTTCTATGCGATCTTAGCACGGTGGCCTTACGAGGGACCGGTGTACAATACTATGTGCTATGCGGCGATTTATGGCTCGGCTAGCCCTGCTAGTACCTGGTTCAATCTGAGGATTCCCATATGCATAATATCTCTGGGATAACCCGGACTCCATCTAGTAAGTCATATAAATGATTGGCCGATTAGGTAACTGAGCTTGTTTATGTATTGTATCGGCTGTCAAATAGTCTAGGAACATGGACTATCATGGTGCGATTGTCTAACCCTTGTCTTTGTTTGGTTGTAGGGTTAGATTGTTGTGTCACAATAGGCTGTGAACCGAAACTACGAGACTGAAATATATATATATATATATATATATATGTATATATATATATATATATATATATATATATATATATATATATATATATATATATATATATATATATATATATATATATTATAAACCTGGTTTTATTTCTTCATTCGTGCTTCCTTTGTAATACTTGCTATTTGGGGTCTAACCCTACTGGTTTTGCATGGACAGGTTTAGAGACAACGCCGAAGATCAAGCGTACTTTTTACTGAACAATGGCTAGCTCCAGGCGGATGACCGTTGAAGGGAACGAGTGGGTTTCTTCTTCCCTGCTCGTTATTGTACACTTTACTTATTTTGGGCGTTTAGCCACCAGCACTTGTTAGCTGTAAGATCTGGACATTTAGTTTCCTTTACATGATTGTAATTAATCAGACTGTAGCTGATCACGGTCATGTACTTTTGATACTCTATCAACTTTCTTATTTTGCATAGCTGATTTTTAGAATATCGTGGCAGGGCATTTGGGACGCCTTACTTCCTTGTCATATATGTTCTATGTTTAATATTCTTGCTTGACTGATTGAGATAATAGATGTTCTGTATGACCCTAAGTGACCTTCTTGTAGTATGCACCCCCTTGTCTAGTTACAACTGTGATCGCTGTACAATATTCTATATCTTGTACGGGAGAGCTGGCCATGTCCGTCTCCGTATTCCGGTACTGGGGTGTAGTAAGGTTTTAGTGGTGGCCAATAAATGTCTATGTTTTTAGACATATGGGGTCTTATGATCATATGAGTGTCAATCAAATATATGCCTTTGAAATCCTAAATTTGTTCTTCTCGAAGCCTTGCTTGAATATCGAATCAATTGTTTCCTTGATCCTTCTCATCATGTTCTTGATATTTCTTGTCATTTTCTTTAAGGCTTCTTCAATTGTTGGAGCAGCAGGCATGGCAGAACAGGGTTCCCCTGGGCAATAACGGGAGGTAGTACCTGTTCATAGTCAAATTCGAGTAGAGCCAGTAGTTGGACAAGCTGGCACAGTGGGACCAGAAGCTGGACATGTTGAGCAACCAGCCCCTGAGATCCCCGTACCCCCAGTAGTACCATTGGTACTTGATACCCCGACATTACTAGAGATCCTTCGGGGAATGATGGCTACACAGCAGTATTTGATGACAGTGCAACAACATCAGCAGTTTCAACAACAAGAGCAAAATGTCTTGTTGAGTCAGGGTTTATAGACGGCCCTGGAAAGAGGAGGAATGACTGATTCGGGGGCGTCGGTTAGATTTTGTCATCTTAACCCGAGATACTTTGACAGCACGGAGGATGCCATCACGGCAAATGCATGGCTCCAAGACATCGAAGTCATTCTGGCGGTGGCGAAGGTTCCGGCTGATGAACAAGTTGACCAGGTCCGATTATAGCTTCAAGACCTTGCTCGTGACTGGTGGACGTTAGTAGAGGTTGGCTTGAGGCATCCTATCTCTTGGGATATTTTTAGGGCTCAATTCAGGGCTAAATATTTTTGGGTCGTAGCGCAGTATGAGCTCAAAGAGAGATTTATCGGTCTTAAGCAGGCCGTTAGAACAGTGGATGGATATGCAGCCGAGTTTTGCAGGCTGAGTAGATTCGCTCCAACTATGGTGGCTATAGAGTCTGATAGAGAAATAAGGTTCTAGCAAGGACTTCATCTGGAGATTCTACAACTGATAGAGGGACACGCCTACCAGACTTATGAAGAAGTATTGATAGCAGCTCGGAGGTGCGAGCTTACCATGCAGAGGTTGTCGGCAAGGATAGGAGGCCAGAAGAGGTCTCATTCTCAGAGTAGAGAAGGATATGGAGGAGTACCTCGGACGTCAATACCATCACCTGGCGTTCGCATCCATGATTCAGCCCTAAGGAGGGAGACAGTTTCAATGGTGACAATACCGGCTCGGAAGCAGCCAAGACAACAACAACAACAACAACAACAACAACAACAACGCCAGGGAGCACCAACGGGATATACTTATTGTGCCAAGGAAGGCCACACTGGATATGTATGTAGGACAGCTAATGGATTGTGTATGAGGTATGGCAGTCCAGATCATCGAATTATCAATTATCCAATGATGCAGAGGCCAGGAGGTCCAGTTCAGTAATTCCCAGCGTTGCCAGCACTAGAAGTAGTGCAACAAAGAGGGCTAGTGACAGACGTGCAACCATTAGCTCAGCGTTCGTTTCTAACACAAGCTGAGATATACTAGCAGCAGCAGAACCAGCAGAGGGCTAACAGAGGCTACAATAACGTCACCAAGGGAGACAACAACGAAGGGCACAACAGGGCTAAGGGCACGCATTAACCTTATCTTTGGAGGAGGCTTTAGCATCAGGCGACGTGATGGTAGGTAATATTTCTGTCGCATCCTTTCCTGCTGTAGCATTGTTTGATTCAGGTGCATCTCATTCATTTGTATTTGCATGATTCATAACACGCAATGAATTGGAGTTTGAGGTTTTGCCAGAGAGGTTGAATATACTCACTGGTAATGGGCTCGTAGGAGTTAGTAGAATATGTATAACATGTTCAGTCATAGTGTACAGGTGTTCACTACGAGCATGGTTGATCGAGTTCCCTATAGGTAACTTTGACGTTATCTTAGGCATAGACTGGCTGAGAGATAGTTATGCTACAATAGATTGCCATAAGGGTAGGGTATTATTTAGTATCCCGGACACGAAAGACTTCATCTTTGAGAGATATATAGGAGATCAGCATGAAGAGAGGATCGCAACGACAGTAATGATAGAAGAACAACATTATGAGATAGTTAAAAACTTCTTAGACGTCTTCTCAGAAGAACTACCAGGGTTACCCCCAGTAAGGGATGTTGAGTTTTGTATAGAGTTGATCCCTGGAGCAGGGCCAATATCTTATAAATTTACCAAATGACACCATCAGAGCTAGAAATACTATACCAATATATAAAAGAACTGAAGTCAAAGAAGTTTATTCGAGCCAATGGATCACCTTGGGGAGCTCTAGTAGTTCTAGTAAAGAAAAATGATGGGTCATCATGGTTATGTATCAACTACAGACAGTTGAATGCTGTAACGGTGAAGAACAAGTATAATTTACCAAGGATTGATGATTTGTTTGATTAGTTGAGTAAATCCAAGGTTTTCTCTAAGATCGATCTTCGATTAGGGTATCATCAAGTAAGAGTTTGGGAGCAAGATATACCTAAGACAACAATTAGGTCAAGATATGGGCATTATGAATTCTAGTTATGCCATTCAGACTGACTAATGCTCCAGCAATATTTATGGATTTAATGAACCACATTTTTATGCCGTATTTAGATTAGTTCATAGTAGTTTTCATAGACAATATTCTAGTCTATTCCAGTAGCGAAGAGGAGCACAAAGAGCATCTTCGAAAGGTCTTACATATTTTGAGGGAATACCAGTTATATGCAAAGCTCAGCAAGTGCGAGTTTTGGTTGGATTATGTGTCATTCTTAGGTCACATCATCTCTAGAACAGGAGTAGCAGTAGATCCGAAGAAGGTTGAGATCGTAGAGATTTGGCCAATTCCTAAGACAGTAGCTGAAGTGCATAGTTTTCTGGGATTCGCAGGATACTACAGAAGGTTCATGGCAGACTTTACAAGGATTTCAGCACCACTGACTCGATTAATGCACAAGAAAGCTAAGTTTGACTAGTCAGCAGAGTGCTAGACATCATTTGAAGAATTGAAGAAGAGATTGATTTTAGCTCCAATTCTCACACTTCCATTAGGTTCTGTAGGGTTTATAGTGTATTGCGATGCGTCAGAAAAAGGACTTGGGTGTTTGTTGATGCAACATTGAAGAGTGATAGCTTATGCATCATTATAGCTTCGAGATCACGAGAAGAATTATCTGACTCACGATTTAGTGTTGGCGGCGGTAGTATTTGCACTTAAGCTGTGGAGGCATTACTTGTATGGTGATCGGGTAAAAATATTTACGGATCACAAGAGCTTAAAGTATGTATTCACTCAGAAGGACTTGAACAAGAGGTAGAGGAGGTGGCTAGAATTGATAAAGGACTACGATGTGGAATTTCAGTACCATCCAGGCAAGGCAAATATGGTAGTAGATGCTCTTAGCAGGAGAGGTAGTATATTTATGTTGACATTGCAGTGGCACATCTTAGAAGATCTTCGGGAAATGGGAATCGAGATAGTACTCCCACAAGACATAGGAGTATTGGCTAGTTTACATGTACAATCTACCATTATAGAGAAGATTAAGGCAGCTCAGGCAGAGGATCCAAAAGTTCAGAAGCTTCGGGCAAAATTTGAGTCTAGTCTCAGGAAAGAGTTGATGATTCATGAATATGGAACTCTTAGGTTTAGAAATCGTCTCTGTGTACCAAGTTGAGATATCCGACAAGAAGTAATGACCGAGACGCACAGTTCCTAATATTCAATTCATTCAGGAGGTACCAAGATATATCAAGACATCAAGCAACATTTCTGGTGGAACGGGATAAAGAGGGAGATAACACGATTCGTTTCTCGATGTTTGGTATGCCATCAAGTGAAGGCCGACCAACAAAGATCGGCAGGACTATTATATCCGCTTCCTATTCCAGAGTGGAAGAGAAAACATATCAAGATAGACTTTGTGACCGGTTTACCTAGATTCCCGACCGGTCGAGATACAGTTTGGGTAATAGTAGATCGTCTCACAAAAGTAGCTGACTTTCTTCCTTTCCAAGTTGGGCAATCCACAAAGCAGTTAGCAGAGATGTATATGAGACATAGTGAGTACTGTATCTGATCCAGACACTTGGTTTACTTCATATTTTTGGAAGAGTTTGCATCATAGTTTGGGCACCAAGTTGAGATCCAGCACCACTTACCATACACAAACATACGGACAATCAGAGAGAACCATCCAGACCCTAGAAGATATGCTATGTGCTTGTACTTTAGATTTTGGAGGATCTTGGAAAGATCACCTTTATCTCGTTGAGTTCTCATACAACAATATTTTTCAAGCAAGTATTCAAATGACAACCTTCGAAGCATTATATGGGAGAAAGTGTATATCACCATTGGCATTGGATGATATAGGTGAGCAAAAGATGTTAGGCCCAGAGATGATCACACAGACAGTAGAAATTGTCAAGCAAATCAGAGAGCGACTTCAGGTTGCGCAAGATAGGCATCGACATTGGGCAGATCATCATCGTAGGTCTTTAGAGTTTTGTATCGGCGACCACATGTTCTTACGGATTTTGCCAACTCGTCGAGTTATTAGATTCTGGGTTCGCGAGAAGCTTAGTATGAGATACATCGATCCGTTCGATATTATCGAGTGGGTGGGCGGTGTTGCTTATCGTCTTGCCCTTTTGCCTTCGCCACGTGGGGTGCACGATATATTTTATGTGTCTCAATTACGTAGATATGTCCCGAATCTGAGTCATATCCTCGACCATTCTGAGCTAGTCGTTGGTACCGACTTGTCTTACAAGGAGCAACCTGTATCCATTTTGGACCGAAGGGAGAATGTGCTCAAGAATCAGACCATTCATCTTGTCCGAGTTGCTTGGGGTTATCACCCTTTGGGAGATTCGACGTGGGACCGCGAGGATGATATCCGATATCGGTATCTGCACCTATTCGACTCAGAAGGTATATTCGTTTATATGCCTTCGTATCTCGAATCTCGTGATTCGTTTACCCATGCTATATGATACTACTTTTCTTTATTATATGCTTGAATTTGATTGTATGTGTAGATATGCATGTAGTTAGTATAGTACTTATTCTGATTTCTCTAGCTAGCCTTGAGTTTAAATTCCGAGGACAAAATTTTTCTAAGGTGGGTAGAGATGTCACTCCCCGTTACCTAAATATATATTTTGTGATATATTTATATTCTGCTTGGAGTATTTCTTGCTTACATAATAATTAGGTTGCATGTATGAAAACTAGACCCATTTTTTGGTTCAATTAGACCTATGGTTTAATTGTTGGGTTGGTTCATTAATGAGTTGAACCCATGGTCCAAACCTCAAACCCTAACTATAAAACCCAACATATTATCTATCATTCACCGATCTCCCGCAGGCTAATCGGTCGTCCATGTTAGGCGAGAATCACCATGCAAGCGCTCCCGCGGGATGATCACTTGACCCATCTGGGCGTGATGCCGTACGAGCGTAAGCCGCGCCCGTGCAAAGTGGTGGTTCGGTTGGCAGTAAGAGGTCTAAGCCACAGAGTCGTACAGATTATCCAAGTACAGCAGAATTATAAATGCATAGGCGATTGGTAATAAGTTCACTGAGTCGTCGATAGCGAAAACATTGAATAACACAAGTATACAAGTAAAGCAACTCTTTATTGATATTGAACAAGTATTAAAAGCGGTGCTTGGCCGAGATTACAAATCGCTCAAGCCCCTCTCTCTCTCTCTGAAACAGTAAAAAGCGTACCAAGTGGCTATATTTGTGTAATGATACATGGGTGATGTTCCAACATTATGTCTTGTATATGTGCTTCAGTTCCGAACGCAACGCTCCAAGGCGCCAGAGTGAACTCCACGCCTTAGCACGCACGAAGGAGGCATCCGTACTAAATGAGGTTCTCCCGCACCATGAAAGCAATCTGGTGGGTTATCATTACATGAATGCACTGGTAGGGAGGCTACTCGCCCGCTCGACAAATCCAAACATGTTCGATAGGTTCCGTGCACCATCTATTTAGTTATCTTTCTAGTTTTGCCTTAGAATCAATTTTATGGGAATGTTGAATAGCCTAACTCGTATGGTAGTGTGCCATACGATATAAGAGAAAACACGGCGAGACTTACCAACTTACTATTTATTCTTCCATGTCCAAGGCAAACCAAGTTAATTTAAGCACGAGCATGTACATAAATTCAGGGGCAATAGCATATGTAAACACTGTGTTATGAGCGAAATTATGCTTCGGGTGCACGAGTTACACAAAATATCAGGTGTGTTGCATAAGATATTGAAGTGTTCAATTGATGTACAAGTATCTTATATCCATGATCGTTCAGGCATTTTTGATATTCTTGACCCGATGTAATGACTCGTACGTGGATAGCCGCTAAGCGAGGATAACTTATCTATATGAACAATTGGCCACTTGTACGGCGCTATAGTTGGACGATGTAGTCTTATGTCAGAATGGTGTGCAAGCAAGAACATGGGGCATTGCACACACATTCCGCTCGATGTCAAACGACTACCAAAAGTTTCGTCTAGACCGGATCGGCCCTAGTGCTCCGGTGACCATCCGCGGAATGGGATGCTGTAATCCCCCTTGTAAAACAAGTTATCCTGTGACATGCAGGTCTTGGTCTTCCAAATCCATAACTTGATATGATAGTCCATGATTCTTTGTTCTGAATCGAGCAATTGCTCCACGAGCTATAATTCTTGACATGATTCTCGTTCAGGGGTAAACTTGATGTGATTATCATTCAGATGTAAACTTGTCATGATTCCAGTTCAGTGCTCAACTTGCCTTGATGCATTCCCCTGGCGCGGGGACTGTCTTGGAGGCCCAACAGTCCCGAGTACTATCAGGTTTATTTGCACAGAAGATCTATTTGATAGTCTTCTGGTTAACTTTAATACATGCACGATACAGATAGCGTTTACTTGATTGTGTCATAATTTCGTTTGGCAAACATTAGAATAAGGCAACATTATAAGTTAACATATAAGCAGGCAAGCATTGCATTTATGTCGGCTCAGGTCCGAGGGTAAGCCGAGGAGTAAAATCGTAAAGGGACTTACCGAGTGACATAATCTAGGGTCGTGCAGCGTAGAAAGTGAACAGTGCACTACTGAGTATACATATATCGTTCTTACTCGAGGCATAACGGGTCTAGTTGCACAAGGCAAAGGTAGCATACGAGGGTCTGTATATATGCAATATTTTATTTCCATGTTCTAACACAAGCAATACAAGTTGGGATTACCCTTAGCTAGGTATGTTGTATTCTTATTAGCATGAAGGGGGTGATTCACCTAGAAACTAGCATGAAACATCCATATTTTAAGTGTATCGGCTAAGCAAAGACAAGTTCATCGTAGCTACCCACCTTAGCGCTGATTCGCCTCGGTCGAGCGATACTCCGAACGAGCCTCTGAAAGCCTAAGCCAAAACTCCGAAGGGACAAGTCTGGATATCCTTTTCCTCAAATGAGTCTTCTTGCTGAAGCAAAGTGGGTTGGGACGTTGCCTATTGCCATTTGAATCGGTAGTCCGCTTGAGCGAAACGGGTCGTTACATTATACACCACTCAGAAAAAGTCTTATCCTCGAGACTTCCCGAGCGCAGGTAGTACTATCGCATTATTGAATCTATCCCAAGCGTAGCAATCGGTACCACTAAATCCATTTGAACACAATCTCCTACTCGATCCTTATGCCGTGCCGCGTGTATGATGAGTCAGTCTCATTTGTGCCTTAGCGCGGAACATATTGCTTAACGCGGGGTCCTTTACGATCTAAGGCTGAGGCAAATTTATACAAGTCATTACACTTATTTATGTGGATATTCACTTGCACTAGTATTTGAGATCAGCATATCGCGAGTCTGGATCGTGCACATATTCGAAGTACACCTCAAATATATGTACGCCAACCAACTTAGCGATAGCGAAGTCTCAGCACTCGAGTTTCATATCTCAATGAGTCTTGGATCGTACATACGTTCAAGGCATCCCTCAAATATATGCATTCAACCAAACTTAGAGATAGTAAAATCGGACAAGCTACTTGCAAAAATCTTAAGGGTTCTCATTTTTACAAATCATAAAGATACTTTCGATAGGGTCAATCAAATTCTATTCCAACTCAATCAAGTACTTGCACTACCGTTAAGCACTATCTATTCGGTTTACCGACTAGCGTTCATCCGTTCGGGTCAAATATAGCACACGTTATCGTTCCCAGTATAACCCTAAGTCTTGTTGCCCTAGTTCTGTAGCTTGTTCAAGCAATATGCTAAAGTTGGTAACACATGTTCTTTCACTCGGCATAGGATCGTCTGCCTAGTTGCTAGGTCAGCTCACAAGGTCATTGGTACAAGATCAAGCACATGATACATCATGCAAATTCGTCGCACAATGCTCGCCCTAATTCCTAGGGTCAAACCATTATTCATTTGTACGGGGTATTCTACCCAAGCTCGTTTCACTCAGATTTTTAAACATCGAGCACGGATCATCCTACACACAATAACACGTTTGTTTGCACGGAGGACGAGTCCATTCAGTAAAATTCCACGATATATCCAAGTTGCAGGACAAGCCTAGTAATTTGCATAATCTATCTCTACAAACATGTTTTGAAAGAATCCCTATCCATTTCAAGTCTAGACCACCAAGCCAAGATTCAATTCTAAACCTTTATTTATAACTCCAAGTCATCGAACCTGATTCATGTATCCATTTATGAAACCATCAAGTGTAATTTATTTCAGGTTCAAGGCTAACTTATCCTCGAAATACCTTTGATTCACTTGTATTTCAAAATTTATCTTATCGTGTCGAACCAAAAGTCAAGACAATTTTATAAGTTATCATGCTCCGATCTCCCATAAGTTTGATCACCCTTGTTGGACGTGAGATCACCACGTCAACACTCCCGCTGGATAATCGTCCTAACCCAGGCGTGATGCATGCACGAGCTTAGAGTTACACTCGCACAAAACAAGAACATTTGAACATTATAGTTTTCATCGAAACGATCAAGACACCTTATTATTACTCTTTGCTCCATCCAATTTATGTCCGTTAATGCGGTGATTATTATTCATCTAGATAAATCATCCAACTTTAATGTTATCATTCAATAAATCCATAGTCTACTTCTAGCATTCCTCAAGAAACCAGTTTCAAATATTCGAGTCCAAGTCTGTTCCATCTTTTTGATACATTCTATTCATCGAGTTCGTTTGAAATAATTATCAAACATATTCCCGTGAGTTCGATCATCCCTACCATACATGAAATTACCACGCCGGCGCTCCCGCGGGATAAACGTTCTCGTTGGGACTAATTTCGAAGGTTATCGTTTTGAACTAGATTTCAAGACCGTTCTTTCAAACTCCAAGCCAAATCCATTATCGTTCATCTCTTTCATCGAACCACAATATTCATTTCGGGCTAACTTCTATTCAAGCAATATTTCATCCAAGTTTAATTCGTTTGTTTCAATCAGAAATCTCTTGCACAATCCTCAAGTTTCCAACAAGTTTTCCTAACCAAGATTTTGATTTTTATTTTCGTGAATCCCAATTTGATATAAGCCTTATCATTCATTCATGAAATCCTCCAATCGTTCAATTTGATTTTTACACGAGATCTATATATATTTGTTTGGACATTTCTAAATGATCAATACACCACTCGAAATTGAGTCATCCAATTAAATCCTCAATCGATTTGTATCTTCCAGAAGTACCGTTTGAGCTATTTTCCAAAATTCAAGCACGATTCTCTATGTTCGCCTAAGCGATAAATTTGATAATATTTTATCGGTTGCCGTTCTAAGTCTGACTTGTCTTATTCCTGAACGATATCCTAATTTGTTTGTAACTAGCTTGCACCAAAGGATCTTGGCAAGCGATACTCAACACAACTTAGCCGAAAGTCTGTATGCAAAGCTAACCGTTCGGGACAATATTGATTCCGTACACTAACCAGTTGGATAATCACGTATAGGCTTTTCGAGTTTGCACATAAGTCGCGATTCTAGCATGAGTCTATTCCCAAAGGGTCTAGCACAGGTCGGCACAAAGGCCAAACGTATTTCAATTCCGTATAAGCAATCACATCATTCACATACACTTTTTACAAGTATTAGACTTATTGTTTGGAACATTCCGTTGGGACATTGACAGAGAGAGAGCGTGCACATAATCTACGAACGAGCTTTCGAAACTAAGAGAATCGAAATGAAGTCCAAAGGTGTAAAGCCAAGCTCTAATACCAATCTGTCACGCCCTGATCACCGTGCCAGTGCTCCTACGAGACGATCGCTTGACCCATCTGGGCGTGATACCGCACGAGTGTAAGCCGTGCCCGTGCAAGGCCGTGGTTCGGCTGGTGGTAAAAGGTCTAAGCCACAGAGTCGCACAGATTATTTGAGTGCAGCAGAATTATAAACGCATAGGCGATTGGTAACAAGTTCACTCAGTCGTCGATAGCAAAATATTGAATAACACAAGTATAGAAGTAAAGCAACTCTTTATTGATATTGAACAAGTGTTACAGGCGGCGCTTGGACGAGATTACAAATCGCTCAAGCCTCTCTCTCTCTAAAATAGTAAAAAGCGTGCCAAGTGGCTACATTTGTGGAATAATACATGGGCGATATTCTAACATTATGTCTTGTATATGTGCTTCAGTTCTGGACACAACGCTCCAAGGATCCAGAGTAAACTCCACGCCTTAGCCTGCACGAAGGAGATATCCACAAGGAACAAGGTTCTCCCATACCCTACAAGCAATCTGGTAGGTTATCAGTATATGAATGCACTGGTGGGGAGGCTACTCGTCCGCTCGACAAATCCAAACACGTTCGATAGGTTCCGTGCACCATCTATTTAATGATCTTTCTAGTTTTGCCTTAGGATCAGTTTTATGGCAAAGTTGAATAGCCTAACTCGTGTGGCAGTGTGCCGTGCGATATAAAAGAAAACACAGCGAGACTTACCAACTTACCATTTATCCTTTCCTGTCCAGGGCAAACCAAGTTAATTTAAGCACGAGCATTTATATATATTCAGGGGCAATAACATATGCAAACACTGTGTTGTGAGCGAGATTATACTTCGGGTGTACGAGTTATATGAAATATCAGGTATGTTGCATAAGATATTAAAGTGTTCAATTGATGTACAAGTATCTTATATCCATGATCGTTCAGACATTTTTGATATTCTTGACCCGATATAATATCTTGCACGCGGATAGCCGCTAAGCGAGGATGACTTATCTATATGAATAATTGGTCACTGGCATGACGCCATAGTTGGATGGTGTAGTCTCATGTCGGAATGATGTGCAAGCAAGAACAGGGGGCATTGTATACACATTCTGCTCGACGTCAAACGACTACCAAAAGTTTCGTCTAGACCGGATCGGCCCCAGTGCCCCGACGACCGTCCGTGGAATGGGATGCTGTAATCCCCCTTGAAACAAGTTGTCCTATGACATGCAGGTCTTGGTCTTCCAAATCCATAACATGATATGATAGTCCATGATTCTTTGTTCTAAACTGAGCGATTGCTCCATGAGCTATAATTCTTGACATGATTCTCGTTCAGAGGTAAACTTGATGTGATTATCATTCAGATGTAAACTTGCTATGATTAGTTCAGTGCTCAACTTGCCTTGATGCATTCCCCTTGCGCGGGGACTGCCTTGGAGACCAACGGTCCCGTATACTTTCAGGTTTATTTGCACAGAAGATCTATTTGATAGTCTTCTGGTTAACTTTACTACATGCTCGATACGAATAGCGTTTACTTGATTATGTCATGATTTTATTTGGCAAACATTAGAATGAGGCAATATTACAAGTTAACATATAAGCAGGCAAGCATTGCATTTATGTTGGCCCGAGGGTAAGCCGAGGAGTGAAATCGTAAAGGGACTTACCGAGCTACATAATCTAGGGTCGTGCAGCGTATGAAGTGAACATTGCACTACTGAGTATACATATATCATTCTTACTCGAGGCATAACGGGTCTAGTTGCACAAGGCAAAGGTAGCATGCGAGGGTCTGTATATAAGCAATATTTTATTTCTATGTTCTAACACAAATAATACAAGTTGGGATTATTCCCTTAGCTAGGTGCGTTGTATTCTTATTAGCATGCAGGGGGTGATTTACCTAGCGACTAGCATAAAACATCCATATTTTAAGTGTGCTGGCTATGCAAAGACAAGTTCATCGTAGCCACCCACCTTAGTGCTGATTCGCCTCGGTCAACCGATACTCCGAACGAGCCTCTGAAAGCCTAAGACGGAACTCCGAAGGGATAAGTCTAGATATCCTTTGCCTCAAATGAGTCTTCTCGCTGAAGCAAAGTGGGTTGGGACGTTGCACTATTACCGTTTGAATCGACAGTCCGCTTGAGCGGAACGGGTCATTATATTATCTCTCTTCCCTTATTCTCTCAATTTCCTCTTTTTCCTTCATTTAGGCAAGTACACCTTGCACCAAATGGAAAAATCTCTTATTTTTATTATTGCTTTTTTGTTGCATTTTATTAGTCTATTATGTGCTCATGATAATTTTAAATACTTTTAGTACTTGGACTTTTCAGTTTTAATGGATGAATTTGAGTAGATCTATATTCTAATCTTAGAGTTTTCATGGGTTCATTGAGTTTTTCGTGGTTTTGATCTACTAAATCATAGTATTTTTGAAAAATAATTTTTTGGATGGAAGGAGCACTTCATTTCAAGCGTTTTGGCTTTTGGTTCACTCAATTCTGAGTTTAAATAAAGTTTTATGAAGAAAATAAAATTTTGGTTTTGTAGTTCTCGCTATGGCTGAACTTACTGGCTGGAGAAGACGACTTCCTATGCGGCAACTGATCATATGCGGCCTTGAGACCATGCGGCCTAAACACATGCGTCCATGCGGTTTGAGCTCATGCGACCATGCAACCCATGCGGTTATGCGACCCGACTCCCTATGCGGCAACTAATTCTTTGTGGCAGCTGGTCCCCATGCAGTCTTGATCCTTATGCGCGCATGCGGCCCCTTGCACATGCTTTATTGGACTATTTTATTTGAATGTTCCTTTGGACTTTATGGGATAAATGTGTGACTTTGATGACCATAAGAGTATTAGACCCATCTATGTGTCATGACCCGACTACTTGTATTCGTGCTGATACACTTACTACGTGTTATGTGTTCCTACACGATTATATTATATGTTTACACTGCAGTGTACCTATGCGCTACGTGACATATGATATGACTTAATCTCTAGCATGGACATAAGGGTTAGTCAATGACCAAGCATGGCTAGTATCTGTTGATTATTGCATAACATTGGAGTGAATCCAAGTTGGACTATCTGGTGACAAAGTAGATTCGTATCTAGCGTGGCCGTACTATGGTACGTCATATAAGAAGAATTCCATATGACCATGCTATGTGATTCCAGTTAATAATAGGGTTAACTAGGCAACCAAACTTATAGAGCATTGGGAGGGAATAGAATCTCGAGATCGTGCCTAACTAGCCACCTCCAGTAATCTGAATTAGGGTGTGCAGGCTAGTCCCTATGGATATTGTTTAAGTCCTCATTAGTGGATGGAAATATCCTACTATTATACTATACTGTTTGTTCTATGTGCTCTTTGCACGGTGACCTTACGAGGGGCAAGTGCACAATACTTTATGCTATGCGACGATTTATGGCTCGGCTAACCATACTAGTACCTGATTCGATCTGAGGATTCCTCTATGCATAATATCTCTGGGATAACCCGGACTCCATCTAGTAAGGCGTATAAATGATTGGCCAATTAGGTAACTGAGCTTGTTTGTGTATTGTATCGACTGTCAAATAGTCTAGGGATATGGACTATCATGGTGCGATGGTCTAACCCTTGTCCTTGTTTGGTTGTAGGTTTAGATTGTTGTGTCATGATAGGTCATGAACCGAAACTATGAGACAAAAATATAAACTTGATTTTATTTTTTCATTCATGCTTCCTTTGTGGTACTTGCTATTTGGGGTCTAACCCCACTAGTTTTGCATGGCCATGTTTAGAGCCAGCGCCCGAGGATCAAGCGTACTTCCACCTGAACAATAGCGCGCACCAGGCGGATGATCGTTAAAGGGAGCGAGTGGGTTTCTTCTTCCCTGCTCGTTATTGCACACTTTACTTATTTTGGTCATTTAGCCACCGACACTTGTTAGCCATAAGATCTGGATATTTAGTTCCATTTACATGATTGTAATTAATCAGACTGCAGTTGATCACGGTCATGTACTTTTGATACTTTGTCAGCTTTTTTATTTTGCACAACTAGTTTCCAGATATTGTGGTAGGGCAATTGGGATGCCTTACTTCCTTGTCATATATGTTCTATGTTTAATGTTTATGCTTGACTGATTGAGATAATAGATGTGCTGTGTGACCCTAAGTGATTTACTTGTAGTATGCACCCCCTTGTCAAGTTATAGCTGTGACTGTCGTACGATATTCTATACCTTGTATGGGGGAGCTGGCCATGTTCATCTCCGTATTCCGGTACTGGGACGTGACAAGGAGAAGTGGAGTTCTGCGTAGAGTTTAAACCAGGAGCTGATCCAGTTTCTAACAAGGTCTATCAGGTGTCACCAATGTAACTTAACCAGTTGTACCATTACGTGAAAGAATTGAAGGCGAAGAAGTTTATTCGGGCTAGTGGATCACCATGGGGAGGACCAGCGCTTCTAGTAAAGAAGAAGGATGGGTCGACACGATTGTGTATCGGCTATAGGTAGTTGAATTTCTTAACAGTGAAGAACAAGTATCCATTGCCTAGGATTGATGGTTTGTTTGACCAATTGAGTGAAGCAAAAGTATTTTCAAGATAGACCTTCGATCAGGATATTATCAAATGAGAGTCCGGGAACAAGATATACCGGAGACAACATTTCTATTTTGATATGGGCATTATGAATTCTTAGTTATGCCATTCGGATTGACTAATACACCAGCAATATTCATGGATTTGATGAATCGTATCTTCATGCCATACATAGATCAATTTGTAGTGGTATTTATAGACGATATTCTTGTCTACTCTAACAGTGAAGAAGAGCATGAAAAATATCTTCGAAAAGTGTTGCAAGTTCTGAGGGAGCATCAGTTATATGCTAAACTCAGTAAGTGTGAATTTTGGTTAGATCATGTGTCATTCTTGGGGCACATCATTTCAGGAGCAGGAGTATCAGTGGACCCCAAGAAGATTAAAACAGTAAAGAATTGGCCACTCCCGAAGACAGTAGCAAATATATAAAATTTTATAGGATCAGCGGGATATTATC
Organism: Iris macrosiphon; assembly: GCA_036927795.1. Classification (NCBI taxonomy): domain Eukaryota; kingdom Viridiplantae; phylum Streptophyta; class Magnoliopsida; order Asparagales; family Iridaceae; genus Iris; species Iris macrosiphon. The sequence goes on along the minus strand of JAYESA010000017.1, from coordinate 51,796,353 downwards.
GGAGGTTCGTGGCAGACTTTGCACAGATTTCAGCACCAATGACTCATCTAACCCGCAATGAGGTAAAGTTTGTTTGATTGACACAGTGTCAAGCAGCATTTAAAAAGTTGAAAGAGAAATTGGTATCATCACCGATCCTTACACTTCCAGTAGGATCAGAAAGATTCATGGTTTACTGTGACGAATCGGGGAAAGGACTTGGATATGTATTGAAGCAACACGGAAGGATAATAGCTTATGCTTCTCGACAGCTTTGAGATTATGAGAAGAATTATCCAACACATGATTTAGAATTGGCAGCAGTAGTATTTGCTCTCAAGTTATGGAGATATTACCTATACGGTGATCAGGTGAAGATATTTACAGATCACAAGAGTTTGAAGTATATATTCACTCAAAATGACTTGAACATAAGACAGAGGAGGTGGCTAGAGTTGTTTGGTAATTATGATGAGGCACTTCAGTACCATCCAGGCAAGGCAAATATAGTGGCAGATGCTCTAAGTAGGAGAGACAGCATATTCATCTTGGCAACTCAGAAGCACATTCTAGAAGATCTTCAAGAGATGGACATCAAGGTAGTGTTATCTCAAGAGACAGGAGTGTTAGTCAGTCTTCAGATACAGTCAACTTTGGTGGAGAGGATCAAGGCAACTCAAATGGGAGATTCTCATATTCAGAAGCTTACGGCAAAATATAAGTCAAGTCTTAGGAAGGAAATAAGAATTAACGAAGATGGAACACTCAGATTTGGAAACCGTCTTTGTGTGCCAAGTGGAGATATCCGACAAGAAGTGACGACCGCGGCATATGTCATGTCCCGGTCTCGTAAGGGACAGTCGTCCTCACTTGGTCCCTACGGAACCGATCATCCTCGCTTGGTCCCTACAGAACCGATCGTTCTTGCTTGGGCGTGATGTCGTGCAAGCCTAAGTTGCGCTTGCACCATGCAAAGCACCTGCACAAGACACAAGTTAGACATAAATATACATATATAGATGCGTAGGATAAAATACAGAGAACCAAAGTTGAACACATTGATAGAAACACAAAATACTTTCTTTTATTGATACTTGAAGATTTGGATTACAAAGTGCTTGCTTGGCTGAGTTACAAAATATTCCTTAGAAGGCTTACAACTTTTTTTACATTCTCAAAATTAGCCACAACGCCCACACATTACATCCTTTTAGTAGTACAAAAATCAAAACATCTAGCAAAAGAGGAGATGTCCACTGGAGAGGAAAGCTAAGGAAGCAGCACGAGCATGGTCCCTCGGAAGGATGTGCTAATACTAATTCAGAATACTTGCCAAGCTCTCGCGTCCAGTACATAGAGATTTTCCTACAAACGTGGGTCAGTACTACCAAATATACTGGTGAGTGACCATGGCCAAACTCATAAAGAAATTCATACTAAGTAAGCATGTGAAGCTAGCATTATTAGGTGATCTTTCTAGTTGTCTAGTTTCTTTTAACAATTCATGCAGGAAAATATAGACGATATATAGACTACATATGATAAATCTTACCCACGGCCAAGCAGTTATCCCTGCAGCAGATACACAAGTTAGCCACAATTTTCATATATGGATAAACTTATGAATCAATCTTGGTATCATTTGATAGTTATGCAAGAAGGTAAACCTAGCATGCGACCTATCTATATGATGGTCCATGAGTTTCCCCATTGATGGACAACAATAGCCCCTAGATCCTGTAGGACCGGAACATCGGGGTGCTCTTACAATCCCTTCCGGACCGACCAATTTTCAGTGTCCCAGAAATCGTTCGAGAGACTATTACCTTATGCACAAGTTGTCTGAGACCAATGCATGACAAGCAACATTCTATCAAATAAAACTATTAGGATGCACCAAACATGAACAAGCATATAATAATCTAACAGCCACACCCCTAGATCTCGTAGGACCGGAACATCAGGGCGGGCTACTAGACTCTTCTGTTTCATTCTTTTATACTTGACACAAACACTAACCATAAAGGTTTAATGCATGATATAGTGATGCAGCAGGTGAGTAAGAGGCACATATTTAATTGAAGTAAAGCAGTAACTCTCTGTATATTGCATGCAGTTCATTTCTTTTAGCATATCTTGTAGTGAGTTTAATAGTACCATAGGGACAAGCATTTCAAGTGAACTAGAGATCATTTTGTTAAGACGTATGGACTGGAGGATTCATTAAAGGGCCTAAACCACTCACCGATGGGGAAGCCTTATGCAACGCTCACTCCTTGGTTATGCGTCCTGAAATTGCAACAACACTTGGTTAGCATACTTCGATCTCTTTTCCTTAGGTTTTGAAAAGAATGCGCAAGCGAGAAAAGCGAAATCATGAAAACTAAGTCATCGAAAGCAAGACCAAACACAAAGCAACACAAAACCAAGAAGCAAAGCAACCAACAAAAACTCTTAGAATTATTTCAATAAAAGCCGTTCCATCAATTTGAAGGGTTTATTGCATTTCGTCCGTGTTGATTTGACGGTAAGGTTTCCCCGAGACTCGATTCTCAACCGAGTCAAAGTAACAAGCATTCCATAAGTAACCATTTGGAGCGGGACGTTACATAATACCCCACTGAGAAGAAGTTTTGTTCTCGAAACTTAAGAGATCAAGGAGTCGAAGATCAAGGCATCAAGAGGTCAAAGGAATCAGACCACCAATATTGTACCAGCTAGCATCACGTTCAATATTCAACTGATACACTCTAGCCCTTCTAGGTTGATCAGTTAGTTCACTAGCTGGGGCTGGGTTTTGAGTCTGCCCACGCTCTGTATTGTCATTTCGATTTTGTTGTGTGGACTTCCTCGTTGGACAATCTCGATATTCATGGCCAGTTTATCCACATTTAAAGCACAGCCTGTGGAGGAAACGACAAGTCTCTTTAATGTGACCGGGACTGCCGTAGTAACTGCACACTTTTCCAGGGTTCTCATCCGCATCGACCCTTTTCTCAGTATCGGACTTTTCCTTACCATTGTAGTATCTTTTTGCAGGAGGATTTTGAGGAGCCGATGTCTCTTCTGGAGCACTTCGTGGCATGAACTGCTCATTTTGTACCGCTGCCTCAAAAGCGTGGATGTACGAATTTTACTCCGATTTCATAACATCCTTTCTCAGGTTGTCATTTAGGCCTCTTATGAACCGATGTGTACAGGCGCTTTCATCAAGAATCATTGAGCTAGCAAACTTAGCAAGCTTGGAGAATTCTGACTCATAATCTTCGACGGACATGCTCCCTTGCTTAAGTTCGGTAAACTCATATTCCTTTCTCTGTTTTACGGCTGGCGAAAGATATTGTACAAGGAATGCATCCTTAAACATTTCCCAAGTGATCTTACCATCATGATACTTTTTGGTGAGATCTACTTTCTTAATTTGCCACCAGTCGTGTGCACGTAACCACAACTTCATGTCTGCACACGCCACCCTCTTGTTCGTAGGTATCGAAGCAAACTCAAATAAGCTCTCCAATTTTGCGATCCAGTCCATCACCTTATCCGGCGCGGTCCTGCCTTCAAACTCCGGAGGGTTCAACTTCAGAAACTTAGCACCTTTAAAGGTAGACTTCCTGGCCTCACGTCGAGGCTCGTTAGTTTCTGCTAAGCCTGCTCCCTGAGGCACAGTCGTGACAGTCATAGGTATTGCGGCAGTTCCCGATGCACCACTGTGTGCTACCAGTGTTGTCACTATTTGAGTCAGAGAGTCAAGCTATTGTTTTTGTGCCAAGGCTCTAGCATCAGCCCGTTGCTGCTGAGCTTTAAACCGTTCCTGTTAGGCCGCATGGCGATTATTTTGATTCTCAAACCTAGCGATCAGCCTATCGATTTGGTCATCGCTCACGCTAGCTGCGCGCGATGTCCCTGGGTTACTTGTTATAGTCATCTTACATTAAAAGAGAGTAGTTTGCATTAGTCTCATAACATATTATGAACTTATTGCATGGGATGTTGGGTTTTCATACTCTTAGGGGAATTAACACCTTCCATTTAAATATATAGATTCACAACCATTTTCAAAATTTAGGACTTTTGAAACCGTTTGAAAACTTAAATCATTTTTAAAAATGATATTTTACGAGGCCAAGAGCGTAAAGCCGTGCTCTGATACCACCTATCATGCCCCGGTCCCATAAGAGATGGTCGTCCTCGCTTGGTCCCTACTGAACCGATCGTCCTCACTTGGGCGTGCTGCCATACAAGCCTAAGTTGCGCTTGCACCAGGCAAAGTACCTGCACAAGCCACAAGTTAGACAAAAATATACATATATAGATGCGCAGGATAAAATACAGAGAACCAAAGTTGAACACATTGATAGAAACACAAAATACTTTCTTTTATTGAATACTTGAAGATTTGGATTATAAAGTGCTTGCTTGGCCGAGTTACAAAATATGCCTTAGAAGGCTTACAACTCTTTTTATATTCCCAAAATTAGCCACAACGCCGACACATTACATCCTTTTAGTAGGCCCAAAATCAAAAACTCTAGCAAAAGAGGATATGCCCACTGGAGAGGAAAGCTAAGGAAGCAGCACGAGCATGGTCCCACGGAAGGATGCGCTAACACTGATTCAGAATGCTTGCCAAGCTCTTGCGTCCAGTACCTACAGATTTGCCCACAAACGTGGGTCAATAGTACAACATGTACTGGTGAGCGACCGTAGGCAAACTCACCTAGAAATCCATACTAAGTAAGCATGTGAAGCTAGCATTATTATGTGATCTTTCTAGTTGTCTAGTTTCTTTTAACAATTCATGCAAGAAAACATAGACGATAGATAGACTATGCATATGATAAATCTTATCCACGGTCGAGCGATTATCCCTACAGCAGACACACAAGTTAGCCATAATTTGCATATATGGATAAACTTATGAATCAATCTTGGTGTCATTTGATAGGTATACAAGAAGGTAAACCTAGCATGCGACCTATCTATATGATGGTCTATGAGTTGCCCTATTAATGGACAACAACACCACCCTAGATCCCGTAGGACCGGAACATCGGGGTGCTCTCACAATCCCTTCCGGACCGACCAATTTCTAGTACCCCAAAAATCGTTCGAGAGACTTACCTTGTGCACAAGTTGTCCGAGACCAATGAATGACAAGCAATATTCTATCAAATTAAACTATTAGGATGCACCAAACATAAACAAGCATATAATAATCTAATAGCCACACCCCCTAGATCCCGTAGGACCGGAACATCAGGGCGGGCTACTAGACTATTCTCTTTCATTCTTTTACACTTAACACAAACACTAACCATAAAGATTTAATGCACGATATAGTGACGCAGCAGATGAGTAAGAGACCCACATTTAATTGAAGTAAAGCAGTAACTCTATGTACATTGCATGCAGTTCATTTTTTTAGTATATCTTGTAGTGAATTTAACATTACCATAGGGACAAGCATTTCAAGTGAACTAGAGATCATTTTGTTAAGGCGTATGGACTGAAGGATTCATCGAAGGACCTAAGCCACTCACCGATTGAATCGAATGAGAGGATGGGAAAGCCTTATGCAACGGTCACTCCTTGGTTATGCATCCTAAAATTGCAACAACACTTGGTTAGCATACTTTGATCTCTTTCCCTTACATTTTGAAAAGAACGCGAAAGAGATAAAAGAAAAATCATGAAAACCAAGTCAATAAAAGCAAGACAAAACACAAAGCAACACAAAACCAATAAGACAAGCAACCAACAAAAACTCTTGGACTTATTTCAATAGAAGCCGTTCCATCAATTTGATGGGTTCATTGTATTTCGTCCGTGTTGATTTGGCGGTAAGGTTTTCTCGAGACTCGATTCTCAACCGAGTCAAAGTAACAAGTGTTCCATAAGTAACCGTTTGGAGCGGGGCATTACATAATACCCCACTGAGAAGAAGTTTTATCCTCGAAACTTAATAGATCATGGAGTCAAAGATCAAGGCATCAAGAGGTCAAAGGAATCAGACTCACCAACATCGTATCCGCTAGCATCACGTTCAATATTCAACTGATACACTCTAGCCCTTCTAGGTTGATCAGTTGGTTCACTAGCTGGGGCTGCATTTTGAGTCTGCCCACGCTCTACATTCTTATTTTGATTCTGCTGTATGGACTTCCTCATTGGACAATCTCGATATTCATGGCCAGGTTGTCCATATTTAAAGCACAGCCTGTGGAGGAAATGACAAGTCTCTTTAATATGACCGGGACGGCCGTAGTAACTAAAAACTTTTCCAGGGTTCTCATCTGCATCGGCCCTTTTCTCAGTATCCGCCTTTTTCTCACCATTATGGTATCTTTTTGCAGGAGGATTTCGAGGAGCCGATGTCTTTTCTGGAGCACTTCGTGGCATGAACTGCTCATTTTCCACCGCTGCCTCAAAAGCGTGGATGTACGAATTTTACTCCCGGTTCATAATATCCTTTCTCAAGTTGTCATTCAGGTCTCTTATGAACCGATGTGTACGGGTACTCTCATCAGGAATCATTGAGCTAGCGAACTTAGCAAGATTAGAGAATTCTGACTCATAATCTTTGACGAACATGCTCCCTTGCTTAAGTTTGGTAACTCATCTTCCTTTCCCTGTTTTAATGCTGGCGGAAGATATTATGCAAGGAATGCATCCTTAAACATTTTCTAAGTGATCTTACCATCCTGATACTTTGTGGCGAGATCTACATTCTTAATTTTCTACCAGTCATGTGCACGTAACCGCAGCTGCATGTCTGCACACGCCACCATCTTATTTGCAGGTATCGAAGCAAACTCAAACAAGATCTCTAACTTTGCGATCCAGTCCATCACCTTATCTGGTGCAGTCCTGCCTTTAAATTCCGGAGGGTTCAACTTCAGAAACTCAGCACCTTTAAAGGTAGACTTCCTAGTCGTACGTCGAGGCTTGTTAGTTTTCGCTAAGCCTGCTTCTTGAGTCACAGTCGAGGAAGTCACAGGTGTTGTGGCGGTTCCCGATGCACCACAGTGTGCTACCAGTATTGTCACTATTTAAGTCAGAGAGTCAAGTTGTTGTTGTTGTGCCAAGGCTCTAACATCAGCCAGTTGCTGCTGAGCTTCAAACCGTTCCTGTTGGGCCGCATGGCGATCATTTTGATTCTCAAACATAGGGATCAGCCTATCGATTTGGTCATCGCTCACGCTAGTTGTGCGCAATATCCCTGGGTTACTTGTTATAGTCATCTTGCTGCAAAGGAGAGTAGCTTGCATTAGTCTCATTACGTATTATGGACTTATTGCATGGGACGTTGGGTTTTCATACTCTTAGGGGCATTAACACCTTCCATTTACTTATATAGATTCACAACCATTTTCAAAATTTGGGACTTTTGAAATCGTTTGAAAACTTATATCATTTTCAAAAATGATATTTTATGAGGCTAAGGGCGTAAAGTCGTGCTCTATTACCACCTGTCATGCCCCGGTCCCGTAAGGGACGGTCGTCCTTGCTTGGTCCCTACGAAACTGATCGTCCTCGCTTGGGCATGATGCCGTGCAAGCCTAAGTTGCGCTTGCACCAGGCAAAGTACCTGCACAAGACACAAGTTAGACATAAATATACATATATAGATGCGCAGGATAAAATGCAGAGAACCAAAGTTGAACACATTGATAGGAACACAAAATACTTTCTTTTATTAAATAGTTAAAGATTTGGATTACAAAGTGCTTGCTTGGCTGAGTTACAAAATATGCCTTAAAAGCCTTACAACTATTTTTACATTCCCAAAATTAGCCACAACGCCCACACATTACATCCTTTTAGTAGGACCTAATTCCAAACATCTAGCAAAAGAGGAGAAATCCACTGGAGAGGAAAGCTAAGGAAGTAGTAGGAGGACGGTCCCTCGGAAGGATGCGCTAATACTGATTCAGAATGCTTGCCAAGCTCTCGTGTCCAGTACTTGGAGATTTGCCCACAAACGTGGGTCAGTACTACCACATGTACTGGTGAGCGACCGTGGCGAAATTTACCTTAAAATTGACACAAAGTAAGCATGTGAAGCTAGCATTATTAGGTGATCTTTCTAGTTGTCTAGTTTCTTTTAACAATTTATGCAAGAAAACATAGACGATAGATAGATTATGCATATGATAAATCTTACCCACAGCCGAGCGGTTATCCCTGCAGCAGACACACAGGTTAGCCATAATTTTCCTATATGGATAAACTTATGAATCAATCTTGGTGTCATTTGATAGGTATGCAAGAAGATAAACCTAGCATGCGACCTATCCATATGACGGTGCATGAGTTGCCCCATTGATGGATAACAACACCCCCTAGATCCCGTAGGACCGGAACATCGGGGTGCTCTCACAATCCCTTGCGGATCGACCAATTTCCAGTGCCCCAAAAACCGTTCGAGAGACTATTACCATGTGCATAAGTTGTCCGAGACCAATGCATGACAATCAACGTTCTATCAAATAAAACTATTAGGATGCACCAAACATGAACAAGCATATAACAATCTAATAGCCACACCCCCTGGATCCCGTAGGACCGGAACATCAGGATGGGCGACTAGACTCTTCTCTTTCATTCTTTTACACTTGACACACACACTAACCATAAAGTTTTAATGCATGATATAGTGATGCAGTAGGTGAGTAAAAGGCATACATTTAATTAAAGTAAAGTAGTAACTCTATGTATATTACATCCAGTTCATTTCTTTTAGCGTATCTTGTAGTGAATTTAATATTACCATAGGGATAAGCTTTTCAAGTGAACTAGAGATCATTTTGTTAAGGTGTATGGATTGAAGGATTCATCGAAGGACCTAAGCCACTCACCAATTGAATCGAATGAGAGGATGGGGAAGCCTTATGCAGCGGTCAGTCCTTGGTTATGCGTCCTGAAATTGTAACAATACTTGGTTAGCATACTTTGATCTCTTTTCCTTACGTTTCGAAAAGAACGTGCAAGCGAGAAAAGTAAAATCATGAAAACCAAGTCATCGAAAGCAAGACAAAACACAAAGCAACACAAAACCAAGAAGCAAAGCAACTAACAAAAACTTTTGGACTTATTTCAATAGAAGTCGTTAAATCAATTTGAAGGGTTCATTGCATTTCATCCGAGTTGATTTGGCGGTAAGATTTTCCAGAGACTCGATTCTCAACCGAGTCAAAGTAACAAGTGTTCCATAAGTAACCGTTTGGAGCGGGGCGTTACATAATACCCCACTGAGAAGAAGTTTCGTCCTCAAAACTTAATAGATCAAGGAGTCGAAGATCAAGGCATCAAGAGTTTAAAGGAATTAGACTCACCAATATCGTGCCCGCTAGCATCACGTTCAATATTCAACTGATACACTCTAGCCCTTCTAGGTTGATCAGTTGGTTCACTAGCTGGGGCTGGGTTTTGAGTCTGCCCATGCTCTTCATTGTCATTTTGATTCTGTTGTGTGGACTTCCTCGTTGGACAATCTCGATATTCATGGCCAAGTTGTCCATATTTAAAGCACAACCTATGGAGGAAACGACAAGTCTCTTTAATGTGACCGGGATGGCTGCAGTAACTGCACACTTTTCCAGGGTTCTCATCTGTATCGGCCCTTTTCTCAGTATCGACCTTTTTCTCTCGATTGTGGTATCTTTTTGCAAAAGGATTTTGAGGGGCTGATGTCTTTTCCGGAGCACTTCATGGCATGAACTGCTTATTTTGCACCGCTGCCTCAAAAGCGTGGATGTACGATTTTTACTCCCGGTTTATAACATCCTTTCTCAGGTTGTCATTCAGGACTCTTATGAACCGATGTGTACGGGCACTCTCATCAGGAATTATTGAGCTAGCGAACTTAGCAAGATTGGAGAATTTTGACTCATAATCTTCGACGGACATGCTCCCTTGCTTAAGTTCGGTAAACTCATATTCCTTTCTCTGTTTTACTGCTGGCGGAAGATATTGTACAAGGAATGCATCCTTAAACATTTCTCAAGTGATCTTACCATCATGATGCTTTTTGGCGAGATCTACTTTCTTAATTTGCCACTACTCGTGTGCACGTAACCACAGCTGCATGTCTGCACACGCCACCCTTTTGTTCGTAGGTATCGAAGCAAACTCAAACAAGCTCTCCAACTTTGCGATCCAGTCCATCACCTTATCCGGCGCGGTCCTGCCTTCAAACTTCGAAGGGTTCATCTTCAGAAACTCAGCAACTTTAAAGGTAGACTTCATGGCTGCACATCGAGGCTCGTTAGTTTTTGCTAAGCCTGCTCCCTGAGGCACAGTCACGGCAGTCGCAGGTATTACAACGGTTCCTGATGTACCACTATGTGCTACTAGTGTTGTCACTATTTGAGTCAGAGAGTCAAGCTGTTGTTGTTATGCCAAGGCTCTAGCATCAGCCCGTTGCTGCTGAACTTCAAACCGTTCCTGTTGGGCCGCATGGCGATCATTTTGATTCTCAAACATAGCGATCAGCCTATCGATTTGGTCATCGCTCACGCTAGCTGCGCGCGATATCCCTGGGTTACTTGTTATAGTCATCTTGCTGCAAAAGAGAGTAGCTTGCATTATTCTCATAATATATTATGGACTTATTGCATGGGATGTTGGTTTTCATACTCTTAGGGGCATTAACACCTTTCATTTACTTATATAGATTCGCAACCATTTTTAAAATTCGGGACTTTTGAAACCGTTTGAAAACTTATATCATTTTCGAAAATGATATTTAACGTGGCCAAGGGGGTAAAGTCATGCTCTGATACCACCTGCCATACCCCGGTCCCGTAAGGGACGGTCGTCCTCCCTTGGTCCCTACAGAATCGATCGTCCTCGCTTGGGCGTGATGTCGTACAAGCCTAAGTTGCGCTTGCACCAGGCAAAGTACCTGCACAAGACACAAGTTAGACAAAAATATACATATATAGATACGCAGGATAAAATATAGAGAACCAAAGTTGAACACATTGATAGGAACACAAAATACTTTCTTTTATTGAATACTTGAAGATTTGGATTACAAAGTGCTTGCTTGGTTGAGTTACAAAGTATGCCTTAGAAGGCTTACAACTCTTTTTACATTCCCAAAATTAGCCACAATGCCCACACATTACATCCTTTTAGTAGGACTAAAATCAAAACATCTAGCAAAAGAGAAGATGCCCACTGGAGAGGAAAGCTAAGGAAGCAGCAGGAGTACGGTCCCTCGGAAGGATGCACTAACATTGATTCTGAATGCTTGCCAAGCTTTCGCGTCCAGTACCTGGAGATTTGTCCACAAATGTGGGTCAGTACTACCATATGTACTGGTTAGCGACCGTGGCTAAACTCACCTAGAAATCCACACTAAGTAATTATGTGAAGCTAGCATTATTAGGTGATCTTTCTAGTTGTCTAGTTTCATTTAATAATTCATGCAAGAAAATATAGACGATAGATAAACTATGCATATGATAAATCTTACCCACGGCCGAGCGGTTATCCCTGCAGCAAACACACAAGTTAGCCACAATTTGCATATATGGTTAAACTTATGAATCAATCTTGGTATCATTTGATAGTTATGCAAGAAGGTAAACCTAGCATGCGACCTATTTATATGATGGTCCATGAGTTGCCCTATTGATGGACAACAATACCCCCTAGATCCCGTATGACTGGAACATCAGGGTGCTCTCACAATCCCTTCCGGACTGATCAATTTTTAGTGCCCCAGAAATCATTCGAGAGACTATTACCTTGTGTATAAGTTGTCCGAGACTAATGCATGACAAGCAACATTCTATCAAATAAAACTATTAGGATACACCAAACATGAACATGCATATAACAATCTAATAGCCACACCCCCTAGATCCCGTAGGACTGGAACAACATGGCGGGCTACTAAACTCTTCTCTTTCATTCTTTTACACTTGTGACAAACACTAACCATAAAGGTTTAATTCATGATATAGTGACGCAGCAGGTGAGTAAGAAGCACACATTTAATTGAAGTAAAGCAGTAACTCTATATACATTACATGCAGTTCATTTCTTTTAGTATATAGTGAATTTAACATTACCATATGGACAAATATTTCAAATAAACTAGAGATCATTTTGTTAAGGCGTATGGACTGAAGGATTCATCGAAGGGCCTAAGCCACTCACCGATTGAATCGAACGAGAGGATAGGGAAGCCTTATGCAATGGTCACTCCTTGGTTATACGTCCTGAAATTGCAACAACACTTGGTTAGCATACTTTGATATATTTTTCTTATATTTTGAAAAGAACGCACAAGCGAGAAAAGCAAAATAATAAAAACTAAGTCATCGAAAGCAAGACAACATAAAGCAACACAAAACCAAAAAGAAAAGCAACCAACGAAAACTCTTGGACTTATTTCAATAGAAGCCTTTCCATCAATTTGAAGGTTTCATTGCATTTAGCCCGTGTTGATTTGGCGATAAGGTTTTCCCGAGACTCGATTCTCAACCGAGTCAAAGTAACAAGTTTTCCATAATTAACTGTTCAGAGCGGGGCATTACATAATACCCCACTGAGAAGAAGTTGTCTCCTAGAAATTTAAGAGATCAAGGAGTCGAAGATCAAGGCATCAAGAGTTCAAAGGAATCAGACTCACCAACATCGTGCCCGCTAGCATCACGTTCAATATTCAACTGATACACTCTAGCCCTTCTAGGTTGATCAGTTGGTTCACTAGCTGGGGAAGGGTTTTGAGTTTGCCCACGTTCTGCATTGTCATTTCGATTATGCTGTATGGGCTTCCTCGTTGGACAATCTCTATATTCATAGTCAGGTTGTCCATATTTAAAGCACAGCCTGTGGAGTAAACGCCAAGTATCTTTAATGTGACCGGGACGGCCGCAGTAACTGCATACTTTTCCAGGGTTCTCATCTGCATCGGCCCTTTTCTCAGCATCGGCCTTTTTCTCACCATTGTGGTATCTTTTTGCTGGAGGATTTTGAGGAGCCGATGTCTTTTCCGAAGCAATTTGTGGCATAAACTGCTCATTTTGCACCACTGCCTGAAAAGCGTGGATGTACGGTTTTTACTTTGGTTCATAACATCATTTCTCAGGTTATCTTTCAGGCCTCTTATGAACCAATGTGTACGGGCACTCTCATCAGGAATCATTGAGCCAGCAAGCTTGGAGAATTCTGACTCATAATCTTCGACGGACATGCTCCCTTGCTTAAGTTCGATAAACTCATCTTCCTTTCTCTGTTTTACTGCTGGCAGAAGATATTGTGCAAGGAATGCATCTTTAAATATTTTCCAAGTGAACTTACCATCCTGACGCTTTGTGGCGAGATCTACTTTCTTAATTTGCCACCAGTCATGTGCACGTAACCACAGCTGTATGTCTGCACACGCCACCCTCTTATTCGTAGGTATAGAAGCAAACTCAAACAAGCTCTCCAACTTTGCGATCCAGTCCATCACCTTATCCGGCGTGGTCCTGCCTTCAAACTCCGGAGGGTTCAACTTCAGAAACTCAACACCTTTAAAGGTAGACTTTATGGCCGCAGGTCGAGGCTTGTTAGTTTCTGCTAAGCCTGCTCCCTGAGGCACAATCGCGGCAGTTGTAGGTGTTACGGTGGTTCCTGATGCACCATTGTATGCTACCAGTATTGTCACTATTTGAGTCAGAGAGTCAAGCTGTTGTTGTTGTGCCATGGCTCTAGCATCAGCCTGTTGCTGCTGAGCTTCAAACCGTTCCTGTTGGGCCGTATGGCTATCATTTTGATTCTCAAACATAGCAATCTGCCTATCTATTTGGTCATCGCTCACGCTAGCTGTACGCGATGTCCCTGGGTTACTTGTTATAGTCATTTTGCTGCAAAAGAGAGTAGCTTGTATTAGTCTCATAACGTATTATGGACTTATTGCATGGGACGTTGGGTTTTTATACTCATATGGGCATTAACACCTTCCATTTACTTATATAGATTCACAACCATTTTTAAAATTTGGAACTTTTGAAATCGTTTAAAAACTTATATCATTTTCTAAAATAATATTTGACGAGGCCAAGGGCGTAAAGCCGTGCTCTGATACCACCTGTCATGCCCCGGTCCTGTAAGGATGGTCGTCCTCGCTTGGTCCCTACGAAACCGATCGTCCTCGCTTGGACGTGATGCCGTGCAAGCCTAAGTTACGCTTGCACCAGGCAAAGTACCTGCACAAGACACAAGTTAGACAAAAATATACATATATAGATACGTAGGATAAAATACAGAGAACCAAAGTTAAACACATTGATAGGAACACAAAATACTTTCTTTTATTGAATACTTGAAGATTTGGATTACAAAGTGCTTGCTTGGCTGAGTTACAAAATATGCCTTAAAAGGCTTATAACTCTTTTTATATTCCCAAAATTAGCCACAATGCCCACACATTACATCATTTTAGTAGGACCAAAATCAAAATATCTAGCAAAAGAGGAGATACCACTGGAGAGCAAAGCTAAGGAAGCAGCACGAGCACGGTCCCTCGGAAGGATGAGCTAATACTGATTTAGAATGCTTGTCAAGCTCTCGCGTCTAGTACCTAGAGATTTGCCCACAAACGTGGGTCTGTACTACCATATGTACTGGTGAGCGACCGTGGCCAAACTCACTTAGAAATTCACACTAAGTAAGCATGTGAAGCTAGCATTATTAGGTGATTTTTCTAGTTGTCTAGTTTCTTTTAATAATTCATGCAAGAAAACATAGACGATAGATAGACTATGCATATGATAAATTGTACCCATGACCGAGCGGTTATCCCTGCAGCAGACACACAAGTTAGCCATAATTTGCATATATCGATAAACTTATGAATCAATCTTGGTGTCATTTGATAGGTATACAAGAAGGTAAACCTAGCATGCGGCCTATCTATATGACGGTTTATGAGTTGCCCTATTGATGGACAACAATACCCCTTAGATCCCGTAGGACTGGAACATCGAGGTGCTCTCACAATCCCTTCCGGACCGACCAATTTTCAGTGCCCCAGAAATCGTTCGAGAGACTATTACCTTATGCACAAGTTATCCGAGAATAATACATGACAAGGAACATTCTCTCAAATAAAACTATTAGGATACACCAAACATGAACAAGCATATAACAATCTAATAGCCGCCCCCATAGATCCCGTAGGATCGGAACATCAGGGCGGGCTACTAGACTCTTCTCTTTCATTCTTTTATACTTGACACAAACACTAACCATAAAGGTTTAATGCACGATATAGTGACGCAGCAGGTGAGTAAGAGGCATACATTTAATTGAAGTAAAGCATTAACTCTATGTGCATTGCATGCAGTTCATTTCTTTTAGCATATCTTGTAGTAAATTTAACATTACCATAGGGACAAGCATTTCAAGTGAACTAGAGATCATTTTGTTAAGGTGTATGGACTGAAGGATTCATCGAAGGGCCTAAGCCACTCACCGATTGCATCGAACGAGAGGATGGAGAAGCCTTATGAAATGCTCACTCCTTGGTTATGCATCCTAAAATTACAACAACACTTGGTTATCCACTTACCGATTGAATCGATCTTTTTCCCTTACATTTTGAAAAGAACGCGCAAGCGAGAAAAACAAAATCATGAAAACCAAGTCATCGAAAGCAAGACAAAACACAAAGCAACACAAAACCAAGAAGCAAAGCAACCAACGAAAACTCTTGGACTTATTTCAATAGAAGTCGTTCCATCAATTTGAAGAGTTCATTGCATTTTGTCCATGTTGATTTGGTGGTAAGGTTTCTCCGAGACTCAATTCTCAACCGAGTCAAAGTAACAAGTGTTCCATAAGTAACAATTTTGAGGGGGGCGGTACATCACATAGTTCCCAGTATTCTATTTATTCCGGAGGAACTAAGGTGTACCATGATGTCAAACAATATTTTTGGTAGAACAGAATAAAAAGAGAGATAGTTCAGTTTGTTTCACTATGTCTCGTATGTCAGCAAGTGAAGGCAGAACAACAAAGACCAACAGGATTGTTATAACCCCTGCCTATTCCAGAGTAGAAGTGGGAACATATTATGATGGACTTTGTGACCGATTTACCTAGATCGACTCACGAAACTGGAATATTTTCTCTCCTTCCGAATAGGACAGTCCACAGAGCAGTTAGCAGAAATATACATATGGTAGATAGTGAGGCAGTACGGAGTTTCAGCGAGTATAGTGTCAGATCGTGGTACTTGCTTTATATCTTATTTCTGGAAAAGTTTGCACGAGTGTTTAGGTACCAAGTTGAGATTCAGTATAACATATCATCCCCAGACAAACGGGCAATTAGAGAGGACGATCCAGACTTTAGAAGATATGTTACGGTCTTGTACCTTAGACTTTGGTGGGTCTTGGGAAGATCATCTTCATTTAGTAGAATTCTCGTACAATAATAGTTATCATGCCAACATATAGATGGCTCCTTTGGAGGTATTGTATGGAAGGAAGTGCATATCACCCTTGGCTTGGGATAACATTGGTGAACGAAAGATGTTGGGGCCCGAAATGATCACTCAAATAATTAGAGTAGTTAAGCAGATCAAGAAGCGGCTTCGGGTTGCACAAGATCGTCATCGTCATTGGGCAGATCATCATCGTAGGCCGTAAGAGTTTTTTGTCGGCGACCATGTATTTTTGCGAATTTTGCCTACCCATGGATTGATTAGATTCGGGGTTCATGGGAAGCTTAGTCCGCGATACTTAAGACCATTTGACATTCTCGAGAGGGTAGGGGATGTTGCTTATAGTCTTCCCTTCCGCCTTCTCTTCTTGAAGTACATGATATATTTCATGTGTCTTAGTTGCGTAGGTATGTCCTGGACCCAAGTCATGTCCTCGATCACTCTGAGTTAGTCGTTGGTACCGACTTAACTTACAAGGAACAACCCGTGTCTATTTTGGATCAGAGAGATAAGGTACTCAAGAACCAGACTATCCTTCTTGTTCGTGTTGCTTGGGGCCACCACTCCTTTTTAGAATCAACATGGGAGCACGAGTACGATATTCGATCTCGGTACCCACACATATTCAAATCATAAGGTATATTTTCTTCGTATATCTTGCATCTTTCATTCCGTGAACGACAAGCATTCATATAAAATGATGCTGCTTTGCTTATTTATATGTGTTGTTATACTTGCATATATATATATATATAGATTGCTTGTAATTAGTTTGTAGCTTGTCTTGATATCTCTAGCTAGCCTTGAGTTTGAATTCCGAGGATAAATTTTTTTTAGGTGGATAGAGGTGTCATCCCCCTTCCCGGCGTACTTTAGCGCATGTTGTCTTTAGCACACTCTGGCGCATGTTGGTTGCTTGTCTGGCCTTTGTTTAGACTGGACCCGTTAGTTGTGAAGAAGAGTAGGTTTGGTTGGGTTGGTGTCATGTGTGGCTTGGATATGTTTGAGTAATCCAACGGTCCACATCTCAAAACCTAAACCTATATATTCCCATTTCTTTCTCTCTGCTCATTATTTTTTCTTTCAATTTCTCCCTCTCTTAGGTTTTTTCTTCCTTCGTAGGCAAGTACATCTTGCACAAGAGAAGAACTATAGATTTATACATGCTTTTAATTATTAATAATGCATGTTTATTTTTAGCTCATGTTGTTGGGACCGAGCACCCCTTCATTTTTAATACTTGTCGTTCTTGATTTTCTTGGTTGGAATTTCATGTACCAGAGTTTGGGTTTATGTGTTCAGTTTTTTTTTTTTAGGGATTGATCTCCAAAATTTTTTTATTTTACAAAACTAATTAGCTCATAGAGTAGAGCACCATATTTTATTTAACTTTTTTTTTTGGCCGTGCTTGTTTTCGAGTCCAGCTAAGTTCAATGCTAAAACTTGATACAATACGTGTACCAAATGGCTTACTAGAGAAAAAGAATCGTGCTCTGTGAAGAGTATGCAAGAGAACCCCTTTAGCATAAAAATACGTATGTTCCACTTTGGGCTCATTGGTGTGTTGTCCCAACTCTTCGTGTGTACCGATCATACTGCACTTAGTCTCCTAGCAAAAGTACGCCAGTCACACTACTTGAGTCAGTGTAGCACTTTTGAGAGGAAACCCAGTTGGCACACTTTGGTGAGTATTCCATCAAAGTTCTCCCTGGGAAACTAAGGGAACGTGCGCCACATCCAGTCTGCGCACTTTTTTCGTGTTGGTAATCTGGCGCACTTTTTCTCTGTTTCGTCAATCGACGCACTTTTCTAATATTTGGTAGCTCGCACACTTTTTCCATCTTCATTTTCTTAGGGATGAAGCTTTGGTTGGTTTTTTTGATTTTTGTGCTATTGATTTGTGTGCTCCTCAACTGACGAGTTTCTCGACTGTCGAGCTTTGACCTCGGATTGAGTATTTTATCTTGTAGCTTGCTTGCTCGCACACTTTCCCTGAAAGCGCATTTTATTCTTGCACGTGCACTTTTCTCAAGTGCACCGTGTTGGCTAACTTGACAAAGTTTCCACCATTTATAGCTCACGCACTTTCTTGCAAAGGTACGCCACTGCTCAATTTTGGTTGTTTGTGTGCCAACCTTACTTCTGTGAATTTTGTGCGCCAACATACTTTTTATGCCTATTATTTCCTGCGCACATTGAGCCCTGTAGATATAGCCTTGTATACACTTGTTATTTTGTGTCTATTGTTATTTTACTTATTATTTTTGTGTCTATTGTTTCCTTGATCACATTATTATACGTTGGATAGAATAAGAGGCGTGGTTTCACTCGGGTAACTTTCTACAACCCTGACCCTTTTTTGGTTTAAGGGTTATGGATCTGATCTCAAGGTGTTCTTGCACTACTATTATTCTCATTCATCGATATAATAAAGTAAAAAATTGATGTAACCAGTATTAGACTATCCTGTCCTGAATAACTTGCTATCTAATAACTTATCCATGATCTAGATACTAGAACTTGTTCTTGCCCTGACTATTGTATCCGTGCTGATACACTTGATCGCACCAAGAGTGATGCTTGATATATTTAGAGTGAGACATCATGCCACATACTCCTGCTACGTGATACATGTTATTATTTTCCATGCACGGATCTGGTAGTGGGATAGTGACTTTAGTCGTGGTTAGATAGTATTGATTGTCGCATCACACTTGGATGAATCCAGATTTAACTTTCGAGTTATATTATGGATTTGTATCAAGAATGCCAATACTTAAGATACGACATATAATAAGGAATATTCATGTGACAACGATATAAGATTCTAACTAACCTAGGGTTAACTAGGCAACTTAGTTGTAAAGCATTGGAAGGGAATGGTATCTTGAGATCGTGCATGTTGAACCATCCTAAATTAGCTGGAAGTAAAGACTGGCCACCATGGATACTGTATATCATCTACACTAGTGAAGTGTAATATCTGATTTAATTATAAAACCGAGCTAGTATCTTTTCTATAGAAAACCTGGATATGTTACTGATTATTAATTAGCTCAGGGCCCTTACGAGGGACTGGTGTGTCATGACCCGCATCCGGTGTAGGGACGCGAGTAGTGAACAACGTCCAACCAATGCTGCAGCATCGACGGTAGAATGTTGTTTGGATAAATTATCTATCTAGCAATAATGATCATCAAGATATATAATGCCACCAAAGAAGTATGAATACACAATCACAGATCTATCAGATGAAACAATCTCATGAACATGATATAAAGAACTGAAAAGTCAAATACAACTCACGAGACAAAGTAATAACCAATGAGTTATCAGAAATAAGAAATACTAATATCAAATGCTGGAGACAAATCCAGTACAACAACCTATCTACTGAGCTACAGGTACTGGGTCGTCTGTTTCAACTGGGATGGGACCCTCCTGAGCCAAAGTCTCTGGCTCTAAGCCAACTATGTCCTGAGGCCCGTAGTGAGTGGGATACCACTCCCCAGTATCATCTGGGAAAAAATATCCAGTCAGGAAAGGAGCAAAGTATACCTCTAACAGTAGTTCCAATGAATGATAAAAACTATGTAATAGTAAATAGAGTGAATATACAAGATGCAAGATACAAGTTGTAAATCCCCTCGAGCAAAATTAGGCCTACTTATCTTAGATAAAGAGACTAGGGCTAGTTTGAATCCAATTATAAATAGAACACTGTGCTTTAGATGATTTTATAATATTTATATATCACTTAGTGCACCTTACCGTTGTTTCGATAATTGGACCAATACACTAGCTATTGCCTTTCTACAAATTTTACACCTTTGTCCTAGACGTGCCAGTCATCTATTCTGACCTTTGTGTAACTTATAATTATGCTCTGTTGTGTTATATTTTAGTCACACAATATTCGTCGCAGACGTTTATATTTAATTATAAATAAATTCAACTTTTAATCCTTGTGCGTCCCAATCAAAATTGGAGACACAATCTTGACCCATTTTGTGCAACCCAATTTATGATAATATTCTATCCTGAGTCCTCTATGTCCATGACACTTGTGTCCCACCTAATTTTAGCCCCATGTACTTCTAATTAATTTTAGAACACCATTTGCATTAATTTTAATTTATTTAATCCAAATTTCATCTTTGTGCAATTTTTCTAATTGTTGGGCACTTTTATATAAAAGTGCATTAAGGTGTCCACACATTTGGACACAACACATGAAGAAACCCATTTTTGCCTTTATATGAATTTTTCTCATGATTTTTGGAGTATGTAGCATCAACATCACCCCTCATCAAATTCTAGCCATGCATTTCAAACAATGCAAATCCTAGCCCTCCAATACCTACATGTGAAGCCAAACCCAATCACAATGTAGATATTGACCAAGCCTAATTTTATAGGTCAAACAATCAACCCTCCTTTACACATGTATATATATATATATATATATACCTCTTTTCCTTTTTTCTTTATTTTCCTAAAACCTAAACATAATCAGCCGAACCCCCCATCTTATTGTTCATCTCCTCTTCCCCGCGGCCTGACCACACCGACGACTCCCCTTCGCCTGAGCATAAATGTTGGAAGCCTCACCTGAACCGCTGCACTCGCCGGAGTCAACACGAGCCCGCCTGCACCGATCCCCTCGACTGGAGTCGTCAGGACGGGAGCTTCGACCCGCTGCTCAACTGAACGCTGCACATCCCGGCCACCCTGTCGACTACTCGCCGGAGCACTTCTGAATCGCCTGGAGCCGCTGTCCCGCTCGCTTGAACCGAACCACCCCGTTCTCTTCCACCTTCTTCATCTACATCCCGATCCCCTCGACTAAACCACCATGCTCACCTCGACTCACCGAATCCCGACCGATTGTACCGAGCAGTCCTCTCTGAACCCGTCGACCCTCTGTCAGTCTCTCTGCTCGACCTCGCCTGAACCCGACGACCTTGACCTTGACCTGTACTACCGTAATTAACCTCCTCCCATCGTCATCGTCCCCATCACAACCTCCTCCACCTTTAACTCCCTCGACCCACAACAGCCTCGCTTGAGCCACCGAACTCCGGCAGACATCATCATCCCCTCCATCATTATTATCATCATTATCTTCTTATCATCCCTATCATCATCACCTTAACCATCATCATCACCCTAATCACCATCATCATCACCTTAATCATCATTACCCTCATCATCATAATCATCATTCCTATCATCAATACCCTCGTCATCATCGTCATCATCACCAATCCTCCTCCTCATCATCATCATCATCATTAACCCAATCATCATTACCCTCGTAATCACCATCATCATATTCATCGTGGACCCGTCACCCTCGCCAAAGAAAACCTGCAGTAGTCACACCCGATTCCCGTGCGTGCACGCTAACCCCAAGGTTTAAACCTATCCCTCTCCCTTCATATTGTGTATGTATGCTTGTGTAAATAGTGTAAGGTTTTAGCATATTGGTTCAGTTAGTTGTTATAAGTTCAGACCGTGTCGGTTAACCTACAGACTAGTGTGCGTGTATGTAGGTAATTAATTGGTACCTATACATTGTGTGGTAATTAATGCTAGTACTAGGTATGACTGTATTATAGATGTTGAGTGACCATAAGTATTAGTAGTGGATACCCTGTATTGACATTTGATCGTATGACCCGTATGCGTATACATACACGTATGTATATAATGTTCAGATTGGTATATATATGTATTGTATAAATAATTAAATGATAATGCTAAACCTAATTATGACTAATGTGTTTATTTGTTATACGACCCTAGGATAATTATGGATATCCCATATTTACGTTTGACCAAGTGACTCTAAGAACTTGTGAGTTGACTGTCTTGTGTACATTAACGTACTGGCTTAGACACATGTTAGTTGACTATTTGATTTTTGATACAGCATTTAATATAGGACACACGCGTAATTAGACACACAGTTGACCCTGTTAGTTGACCAGTGTCACCCTTAGCGTACCCTCTGAGTTCAGTATAATTATGGTTGTATATGTGCTAGTGTAATGGCTGATGCTGTATTGTATTATATTATATATATATAGGATCCTTGGATTGTTCTGCGAGATTTCAGGAGCAGGTTATTGGTACTACGCAGCTTTCTTGCTAGACAAGTATACCTTGCCATTGTACTGTGATTTATATTCCATATGTTGCATGCATCTTATTTCTGCTCATTTAGTTCATATATTTTAACTGCTATATAAACTGCACTTCTAAGGAAACTTGGGTACAACGACGGTGTCGTCGTATTCTGTTTTTATTATGTATATGCATGTGACCTAGTTTATGAGACCACCCCATTATCATGAGGCATTCTTAGGTCTCATTGGCCATGACACATTTTTTACACGAGTTGTGAGTCTCATATAGATCACGGACTTGCTAGCCGGGTTTGGCCTCCTGTACGTATGGGACGCACTTTAGGGATAACTGCTGTTAGAAATTGTATGCTAGGAGACTTGGCAGTTATTAGAGGTATTATCGTGTCATGGATGTGACATGCTTAGAGAATAGGGTGGGGAGTACAACAAGTAAGATATTTGGGCTCCTTTGCACTTTCCTTGTGTAACCCGTACGCTCCGCCGGAGATGTGCGGTCATGATGACCACTATATATTATATATTATCAGGCAGCCTCTGTCGTTCAAAAGACGACATACTTTTTAGGCCCCTGAATCTCCAAGAGAATCATGCCAATCCCATTTTAGCTAGATAGCCCACGTGTTGGAAAGTTGTTCTCAAACTGCATTCACATAGATGGTTAGGCTACCCATTGTATGTTTATTTACAGTACTTATTGGCATGCTTCTATGTATCTTATTATGTCCCTCTGAGGACCTGGTCCCTTTCCAGGTGTAGATGTTCATGACTTAGCAGGAGCACGGATCGGGACTAGCTACTTATATTTTGAGGAGGTGTTCTCTTCGAGTCTCATTGATTATTAGTTGATGTACCTATATTGTCTCTTTTATATTCTAGTTTGGCAGTGTATTTGTTTCTGCCCGACTATCATTCTTTGATACTTCGTACTTGAGGTTCAGTTATATAGTTGATTGATAATTTATTTATTTATCTGATTCTGTGGATGAGATTTAGTTATACCCTGTGACTTGTGACATATTTACCACTCGTGGATTTGATATTCATATTACAACGTACGTATGTATTATGGTATCCATATATTGGAGTTGCCATATACATACGGCTGGCATGCTTATGTATTCCTAGTCCTACGTATTTTGGGACTGGGATGGGACATATTTTTAGTGGTGGCCCATGTAGGTCGAGAGTATATTGTCTCGGTTATGTTACTGTACCGAGCAATCCTGCAAATAGGATTAGAGTATAGGATCTCATCCATATTTGACTATGACTCATCTTTCTTCCAATCTGTTCTATTTGAATAATCGCATCCTGCTTGATTCATGTGCTTCCCTAATAGTTCTTTGAGTATAGCCCTCTGCTAGAATATAGGAATCATTGTTATTAGGATGATAATTAGGGTAATATTCCTACTAAGAATACAACTAGAATATTGATACATCACTAAGTTCAGAATACCTAATGAACCCTAGCATCCAATACCTATAAATTAATTGACCATTATCCCTTAATATATTTAGGAATGACTTGAGAGTAGTATAGACACTACTAGAGTTAGTTAGAAATTTAACCATATTGTTTGTCCCTAGTATTGAGGAACCAATAGGAATCCAAGGTTGGATATTAGGACTACACCTAACTTTCATAGTGAGATAGTATTAGAGAACTATAAATTTAGATACTTGTCTTGATATTAGCAGATAGTACCTTAGGAAACCAAGAGAAATGAATATAACACTTTCCTTGATCATACCTCGAACATAGAGACTAGCATATCACCTTCCCCTTAGAAACCATGATATTATCAAGAGCCACTCTATTTAATTTCATAACTTGTTCCTCCAAAATCTTAACGCTCGCTATTTGTGCGACGACTAAAAATTTTCTTTCATCTTTCAATTTGTGCCACCTAACCCTTCTGATTGTAGGCCAAGTGATTCCTTTTATGTTAAGGATATATAGTTTGCTGGGATTATAGTTGTAATCTTGAATTTTGAATTTCTGTGCTTGGTAGTTAGAACTTGATAGTTTGAGCTATTTTTTTAGATTGTGAATTGATGATTATTCTTTAGCTTTAAATCACGTAATTTATACCCATATATCCATATAGGTTATACCTTCTTCCATCATAATCCAGCGTATTTATATTTTCTGTACTACCTTGACTTATGCCGCTATTATAGCCTAGTTTTGCAAGCTTATTCTTTTATCGAGCTTGTTCACGAAATTTGTATTATTGGATGCATACACTAATACATTTTCTAATCAGAATAAGTGTACTTAAGGTCTAGCTAACCATAGTGCACTTGGTTCGCTCTTCGCATGACTACTTATGTGGATTGAGATAAAATTGACTTAGCTTCTTAGACGAATATACTTGCCCTTAGACATCTCCGAGCATATTATATCAGTTACATAACTGTACTGATATGAGCATGTGAATAGGAATTTACCAAAATAGAATTTTAATCCACAACTGCCTTGACAATTCTTTTTAAATTCCTTAAACGTCTTGATCCCCATACTTGTATTCTATTACCTCCCCCTTGAACTTTTTATTATTGTTTTCCATCTTCCTTTATTTCGGAAAGATGAACGCTCTTTCTTGGTATAAGTTTGATACACGGAGAGTACTAGATATACCCCATAGGCCAATCATGTTACTTTGTGACTATTTTTGTAATTAAGGACATATCACATATGATATATTTGGTATTAAATTTTTGAGGATTGAATAACACGATTAAATAATTTGAGGAATATTTTTCTTAAAAGTATAGTCTTGTGTGATAGATCGATAAATTCTAAGCTGGATAAAAATTGCATTGTCAACTTAAGATAAATTTCTTTTAGATTGTGATCAAGTAAGATTAGATTAAGAGATTAAATCATTTTAATTTTTGAGAATTTTAGAAGAATGATTAAGATGATGAGGATTTAATGAAAATTTATATCTTGATATTGTGGACCAAATGTTTATACTTTAAGCACATGATTTAAATTTTGAATATTGAAGGTTGAATCATCGATTTAAATTTTAAGGATAAATATAGAATTCTAGACTTGAACAACTGGTGAATTAGATTTAAAATTTTATAACTTGATGATTTAAATTAAAAGTTAACTTTTGATTGTTGGATCACCTATTCGAAATGTTGAGGATGGAATTAAATTTAAATTTGAAGAGTATAAAATTCCTAAGTTGAAAATAGAAATAATATTTGATTAGAATTATTTTCTAGAGGAGATTATGATAGTTGGAGATTACGATATAAATTTTGATGTGGGATGTCATATAGATTTGAATTAGATTTGGATGATTGATTATTTAAAAATCGAGAAGATAGTACAATATGTTGAATTTTGATTTAAACAATGGTTAATGTAATTTTGAAAGTGATTGTGATGGATTTGAATAGATTTTAAATTGTTGCAAAGAGATTACGATTGACTTGCGTTATGTATGAACGTGAAGGATTGACAAATTATACCTTAGTTTAATTTTGAGGACAAAGTTCTTTTAAGTTGGGTAGATTGTAAACCCCCTCGACCAAAATTAGGCCTACTTAGCTTAGATAGAGATATTAGGGCTAGTTTGAATCCAATTAGAAATAGAACACTATGCTTTAGATGATTTTATAATATTTATATATCACTTAGTGCACCTTACCATTGCTTTGATAATTGGAGTACTACACTAGCCATTCCCTTCCTACAAATTTTACACCCTTGTCCTAGACGTGCCAGTCATCTATTCTGACCTTTGTGTAACTTATAATTATGCTCTCTTGTGCTATATTTTAGTCGCACAATATTCGTCGCAGACGTTTATATTTAATTCTAAATAAATTCAACTTTGTTTCCTTATACGTTCCAATCAAAATTGGAAACAGAATCTTGACCCGTTTTATGTAACCCAATTTATGATAATATTCTGTCCTGAGTCCTCTATGTCCATGATACTTGTGTCCCACCTAATTTTAGTCCTATGTACTTCTAATTAATTTTAGAACATTATTTGCATTAATTTTAATTAATTTAATCTAATTTCCATCTTTGTGCAATTTTTCCAATTGTTGGACACTTTTATGCAAAAGTGCATTAAGGTGTCCATACATTTGGACACAACACATGCAGAAATCCATTTTTGCCTTCATGTGAATTTTTTCCATGATTTTTGGAGTATGTAGCATCAACATCACCCCTCATCAAATCCTAGCTATGCATTTCAAACAATGCAAATCCTAGCCCTCCAATACCTACATGTGAAGCCAAGCCCAAGCCCAATCCCAATGGACATGTTGACCAAGCCCAATTTTCTAGGTTAAACAATCAACCCTCCTTTATACATGTATATATGTCACGCCCCAGTCCCAAAATATCGAGGGACTAGACATGTGGTAATGGCCAACAGCACACACCGATGGACAAACCCAATTTAATGGATCCATCGGGGCATGCTTAAGCTGTAGTACAATAATAAGTAGGTCTAATAATACAAGTCATAGTCTAATCTAATCTCATCCACAACAGATAATCACAGATCAAATGCCAGAATAAATACAAATAAACATAAACTAACATGTCTCAATAAAAGTGTCTCGGAGAACAATCCGAGGATAAGTCTGATACATTAATGCAATAGACTGGAAATAAAGTAATAGAAACAAAAATAAATGAGTATCTCAAGTCAATACTCAGGAGAAGTCCTCTCGTACGATCTCGTCCTCTGGTCCTGGTTCTGCTCTAATGTAGGCACCTGCTTCTGCTAATGTTAATGCTCCGGTCCCGTATACCTCGGGATAGATCTCGTCAGCTAATCCTGGGGACATAATCCGGATCCAGGTCCTCAGGGGACATAGCAAGGTACAGATAATACAAGCCAACATAAATGCAGCGAAATAGTAAATGAAAATAAACAGGGTAATTATGTAACCATCTATGTGAAATGCAAGTTGAGAGCATCACTAAAACTCAGGCTGAGACCACTACAAGCTCTGTGTCTGGGAGCCGGTAGCGGAGTTTACTATGTATTTTACTATGTGTTTACTATGGATTTTATATATATATGAAATCAGCCTGTAGCCTGTGTGTCTCTCCCCATCCAATGTAATCACACGTCTCATGTCCATGACACGCAAGATCAAAACTAATGCAGCAAGTCATATAATGTCTAGGAATATAATGTCTATGTCATAAAACGTGTATCCTATAAAGAATCACCATGAATATCTCAGGAAGATTCTGTCTCATGAATATTGTTAAGTGTCCTGGGTTAAGATGTACTTGATAAGACAAGTACGAGAAATATATGGTCTCGGTATCCATGTCTAGATGACAATACACAACTCCGCGTACGGTGTTGGCACTCGACTATTAATCGGACGCTTAGTAAAGTCATACGGTCCTAGGTCAAGCATGTACCTCAATATATATCTATATAAGCCAAGAAAATAAGTAACAAGAACTGCAATGTTGGTAAGGTACACTTGCCTGGGGTTCTAGCTCCAACTGTAGCTCTGGTCTCAGGGTGATCTGTAGATACTACTCCGGTTGCTGAAATAAACATTACCATTAGATTCAAAAAATATCAAATAGTTAAAAATGCCTGTCCTTAAGTCCAACTTGGACACAAGGGCAAAAATAACATTTTCGGGTCAAAGCGGGGTCCACATGTGGGCCACTTTGCACCGAAAAATGTGTCAGGGTCAAAGGTCTCCAAATTCTTCAAACTTAGTGTCAACAAGTCAGAAACGATGAGACGAACCCAACGGAACTTCCAGAATTGGATTCCCATGAGCCGATCACAAAATCGCCCATCAAGTGGAGCCTTTGGGGCCCACGATACGCGATTTCGTCAACGTTCTCAGAATCGAACCAAACTTGGGTCACAGGACCAGCATATTGCTACGAGTCCGATGGCACAAGTTTTGTCTCGATCCGACGTGTGTACACAAAGTTACAGCGTGTTCCAGAATAGGCGAATACGTGGCGTTGTCGGCGGATACGCGTTAATTTCGGTGTGCACGTACATCCAAATCAACTTCTGCGAAATCTCGTACGTCCGTATCGACGGCACGCACGTTTCGGTGAAGACCACGCGCGACCAAGTTATCCCGTTTGGCGGGGCGTACTCAATTCCGGGATAAAATATGGTATTGTTTTTCCTGTTTTTGGATTACGGTTCACGATCGCCACAGGACGCGACGCACCGAGCGGATTGTACGGGCATCGAGGGGGTCACACAGCCTACGCGACACAACTAACGGAACAAAAAATGGAATCACGAGGAGAAAGAACGGGTTACTTGAACGGGGCTCAGTGAACCGAGAATTCTCGTGTCCTGAATGCTGGATCGTGTCCTGGATGCTGTGTCCGCTGCGTCGGCTCTGTACAGGGTCTGTGTCCGTGTCCGCTGCTAGGGCTGGGTCGGGAGACAGCGGGATGAACTCGCTGGCGGAGGGGGTGCGGCCTAGGGCGTTGGGCTGCGAGTCGGCGGTGTCGAGCGGCTGTGCAGAGAGGAGCGGGGGTCGGGGCTGCTGGGGTCTGCGAAGATGGGCGGTGGTTGGTCGAGCGGCTCGGGTGCGGCCGGATGGGGGCTAGGGCGGAGCGGTGGAGGTCGGGGCTTGGTGATGGTGGTGCTGGCAGGGCGGAGAGGGGATGGTCGAGCGGAGAGGTGGCTGTGGAGGCGGGGCAGTCGGGGGAGGTCGACGGCGAGGGGTCGAGCGGGGAGGTTAGCGGAGGTTAGGGCAGGTCGAAGTTGCGGAGGCGGTGAGGGGATGGTGATGGTCGGCTGACTGGTCGGGGGACGACGCGCGGGTGGAAGAGGGATCGGGAGTAAGGCGGCGGCGGCTAGGCACGGAAGTCGAGGCGTATTTATAGGTTGTGAACAGTAAATCCGGCGGAGATCCGGTTTAGGGTTTCGGCCGGGTTTTGGGTCAGGTTTGATTTGGATCCGACCCGACCAGACCCGTTAGGCTAGGTTGGTCTGGTTTGGTTTATTGGTTTGGTTCAGTTTATTTTGGTTCAAGTGAACCGGGTTCAGTCATGTTTAATTAGGTTTAATTCTTCCTTGGTTTTTAGGGCTTTAAAAATGTGTCCGGAGTCCAATAAATTCGCAGAAAATTACCCTATGTCCGATTTTCCATTTTACACCATAAAATATTATGTCCATAATATTTTAGTATTAATTAACATCATTTAAAAATCTTTTAATCGCAAAATACCTCAGTTTTAATTCCCAAAAATTATGAAAAATTGGGAAAAATGTATTTAAAAAATTTTGAAAAAATCAGGGGGCTTACAATATATATACCTCTTTTCCTTTTTTTCTTTATTTTCCTAAAACCTAAACAAAATCAGCCGAACCCCCCATCTTACTGTTCATCTCCTCTTCCCCGCAGCTTGACCACCCCGATGACTCCCCTTCGCCTGAGCATCAACGCCGGAAGACTCACCTGAACTGCTGCACTAGCCAGAGTCGATAAGAGCCTGCCTGCACCGATCCCCTCGACCCGCTGCTCAACTGAATGTTGCACATCCCGACCACCCCGTCGACGACTCACCGGAGCACGACTGAATCGCCTGGAGCCGCTGTCCAGCTCGCCTAAACCGAACCACCCCATTCTCTTCCACCTCCTTTATCTATATCCTGATCCCCTCGACTGAACCACCATGCTCACCTTGACTCACTGGATCCCGATCGACTGCACCGAGCAGTCCTCCCTGAACCCGTCGACCCCTTGTCAGTCTCTTCGCTCGACCTGGCCTGAACCCTGCGACCTCGACCTTGACCTCGACCTGCACTACCGCCATAAACCTCCTCCCATCGTCATCTTCTCCATCACCACCATCACAGCCTCCTCCACCTTCAACTCCCTCGACCCACAACAGCCTCGCCTGAGCCGCCGGACTCCGACAGACATCATCATCCCCTCCATCATCATCATCATCATCCTCTCATCATCCCTATCATCATCACCTTAACCATCATTATCACCCTAATCACCATCATCATCACCTTAATCATCATTACCCTCATCATCACAATCATTATCCCCATCATCAATACCCTCATCATCATCGTCATCATCACCAATCATCATCCTCATCATCATCATCATTAACCCAATCATCATTACCCTCGTCATCCCCATTATCGTATTCATTGTAGACCCGTCACCCTCGCCAAAGACAATCTGCAGCAGTCACCCCCGATTCTCGTGCGTGCATGCTAACCCCAAGGTTTGAACCTGTCCCTCTTCCTTCATATTGTGTATGTATGCTTGTGTGAATAGTGTAAGGTTTTAGCATATTGGTTTAGTTAGTTGTTATGAGTTCAGACCGTGTCGGTTAACCTACAGACTAGTGTGCGTGTATGTAGGTAATTAATTGGTACCTATACATTGTGTGGTAATTAATGCTAGTACTAGGTATGACTGTATTATAAATGTTGAGTGACCATAAGTATTAGTAGTGGATACCCTGTATTGACATTTGACCGTATGTATGTGTATACGTACGCGTATGTATACAATGTTCAGATTGGTATATATATGTATTATATAAATAATTAAATGATAATGCTAAACCTAATTATGACTAATGTGCTTATTTGCTGTACGACCCTAGGGTAATTATTGATATACCATATTTACGTTTGACCAAGTGACCCTAAGAACTTGTGAGTTGACTGCCTTGTGTACATTAATGTACTGGCTTAGACACATGTTAGTTGATTGTCTAATTTTTGATACAACATTTAATATAGGACACCCGCGTAATTAGACGCACAGTTGACCCTGTTAGTTGGCCAGTGTCACCCCTAGCGTACCCTTTGAGTTCAGTATAATTATGGTTGTGTATGTGCTAGTGTAATGGCTGATGTTGATGCTGTATTATACTATATTATATATATAGGACCCTTGGATTGTTCTGCGAGACTTCAGGAGCAGGTTATTAGTACTACGCAGCTTTCTTGCCAGGCAAGTATACCTTGCCATTGTACTGTAATTTATATTCTATATGTTGCATGTATCTTATTTCTGCTCATTTAGTTCATATATTTTAACTGCTATATAAACTGCGCTTCCAAGGAAACTTGGGTGCAACGACGGTGTCGTCATATTTTATTTTTATTATATATATGCATGTGACCTAGTTTATGAGACCACCCTATTATCATGAGGCATTCTTAGGTCTCATTGGCCGTGACACATTTCTTACACGAGTTGTGAGTCTCATATAGATCACGGACTTGCGTGCCGAGTTTGGCCTCCTGTACGTATGTGACGTGCGTTAGGGATAACTGCTGTTAGAAATTGTATGCTAGGAGACTAGGCAGTTATTAGAGGTATTATCGTGTCATGGATGTGACATGCTTAGAGCATGAGGTGGGGAGAACAACAAGTAAGGCATTTGGGCTCCTTTGCACTTTCCTTGTGTAACCCGTACGCTCCGTCGGAGAAGCGCGGTCATGATGACCACTATATATTATATATTATCAGGCGGCCTCTGGCGTTCAAAAGATGACATGCTTTTTAGGCCCCTGAATCTCCAAGAGAATCATGCTAATCCCATTATAGCTAGGTAGCCCACGTGTTGGAAAGTTGTTCTCAAACTGTATTCATATAGATAGTTAGGCGACCCATTGGATGTTTATTTACAGTACTTATTGGCATGCTTCTATGTATCTTATTATGTCCCTCTGAAGACCTGGTCCCTTTTCAGGTGTAGATGTTCATGACTTAGCAGGAGCGCGGATCCGGACTAACTACTTATATTTCGAGGAGGTCTTCTCTTCGAGTCTTATTGATTATTAGTTGATGTACCTATATTGTCTCTTTTATATTCTAGTTTGGTAGTGGATTTGTTTCCACCCGACTATCATTCTTTGATACTTCGTACTTGAGGTTCAGTTATATAGTTGATTAATTATTTATTTATTTATCTGATTCTGTGGATGAGATTTAGTTATACCCTGTGACTTGTGACATATTTACCACTTGTGGATTTGATATTCATATTATAGCGTACGTGTGTATTATGGTATCCATATATTAGAGTTGCCATATACATACGACTGACATGCTTACGTATTCCTAGTCCTACATATTTTGGGACTTGGGCGTGACACATGTATAAGAGATATACAAAATAGGAATACTAGAATTAAATACAAGAAATGAGCATCTTAAAAATAAGCAAGAAATACTACTACTATGTGAGTGAGTACCAGCTTTAACATGTGATCGGCTTAGAAACTTGTACAAGGATTAGGGCCTGGTTAATCATACGTGCGGTGTGTAATCAACACTCATAATGACATGCACAAAGAGGGTATGATCACATATCTACACTAACACTCCCCGCCCCGACTGGTATAGTGGATCCAACCATGGTACGTTATGACATAGGATTCACTGGATAGGTAGCTAGTCTCCCCAAGAATCGATGTCTGTACATGTACAAGAAGAACGAGGAACAAGGCTTGCACAAGATATACCATAAATACCAAGGAATAACAACTCATGATGAGATCCGTATATACCAATCCGTGTAACCATCATGTCAATAAATTAACGATATCTACACTAAATACAAGAAACATAGGGGATATCATAAATAGAAAACTATCAAAGAATATACTTGTCTGGAATTCGGTGAACAGTATCAAAGATGTCCGGAACGGTGTCTCGGAGACCTAAATATGGAATATTATATTAATACAAGATTTTGGAATAAAAATAAGTTAAACTAGTCTAATTATAGGTCATTAAGCCATTTCTAGGTCAAAATAGTCAAACTAGGTCAACTATGGGTCAAACTAGTCAAACTTGGTCAAACTAGCTATTTCTAGGTTGTATGAGTCCAACTCTAGGTTATTGGGTTCATACACTATGTAACTAGGCTATACTAGCTAAGGAGGAAAGTTTCTAATCCAATTGGTTTAACTAATTAAGTCATCCTCCTAATGAATGGGCTTGTTTGTTGGCTCAATCTAACTAAAATTAATGTTGGTCCATGAGTCTAATCTAAACTAGTTAGGTCCACTAACACAAGTCCAAAATCAAATATAATATCTAACAATCAATAAATAATACAATAAATAAATATTCAATAAGCACATATTTAACTAATTATGTAATGACCAAAATATCCTTGCTAGTTAAAATGTGGTAGTGACAAGTCGACCCCCTTAAAATAATTTTGTCCTCAAAATTCAAAGACAAAAATACCCCCAAAAAATAAAATATAATCAGGAAAGAACATACCTCAAGGTACAAACAAATATGGGTAACGCTCTCGTATTTTATCCTCCCTCTCCCAGGTAGACTCACCCGGAGAGTGATGCCTCCATTCGACGCGTACCAAGGGAATGGTCTGGTTCTTCAGCACCTTCTCTCTCCGATCCAGAATCTCAACTGGCTACTCTGGATAGCTAAGAGTAGGGCCCATATCTATCTCCGAGTAATCCAATACGTGACTAGGATCCACCACGTACCGTCTCAACTACGACACGTGAAACATGTTGTGCACTCCCCCTAATGCAGGTGGCAAGTCTAGTCTATAAGCAACTGCACCAACCCTCTCGAGAATACTGAAGGGTTCGATGAATCGTGGACTAAGATTTTTGCCTCTACCAAAATAAATCGTACCTCGTGTCGGAGAAATCCTCAGAAATACCAGACCACCAACCTAGAACAAAACACAACCTTAAGAACTTAATCTATAACAAACAACCAATATCAAGCATAAAAAAAAATTAAAACTATACCACAAACTCCAAAGGTCTCTGGTGGCTAATAGCTCAATGCCGCTGTCTGTCCTGCGCACTCGAAGTCTATCTCTAATCAGTTTATCCACTACATCCACAACCATCTCTGGCCCAACCAAATCTCTATCTCCAATATCGTCCCAGGACAAGGGAGTACGACATCTCCGACCGTACAGAGCCTCAAATGGTAATATCTCTATACTAGCCTGGTAGTTGTTGTTGTAAGCAAACTCTACCAAATAGAGATGGTCCTCCCAAGATCCGCCAAAATCTAGTACACAGGTGCGCATCATATCCTCAAGAGTCTGAATGGTCCTCTCTGGCTGCCCATCCATCTGGGGGTGATATATAGTACTAAACTTGAGCTGGGTGCCTAAACTCGCCTGCAAACTCCTTTAGAAATGAGAAGTGAAACGACTATCCTGATCCGAGACTATGCTGACAGAAACCCCATGTATCCTGATGATCTGCCACACATATATCTCTGCCAACTTCTCGGTAGACAAACCCACCTTGAAAGGCAAAAAGTGGGCAACTTGGTCAACCTGTCAACGATGACCCAAATCACGTCTTTCCCTTCTGGAGATCGTGAAAGTCCGGACACAAAATCAATAGTAATATGCTCCCACTTCCACTCTAGAATAGGTAATAGCTAAAGTAATCCACCTGGCCTCTGCCTCTCGGCTTTTACCTGTTGGCACACTAAGGATATGGATACAAATTATGCCACCTCCCTCTTCATGCCATACCACCACACACTCTCTCGCATATCCTGATACATCTTGTTGGCACCTGAATGCATGGGATACTGAGAGAGATGCGCTTCCTGCAATACCTCCTCATGCAGCTCCCCCTAGGCACATATAATCTAGCACCATGTCGCAAAGAACCATCCTCCAATCCTATTCTCACCTGAGCTCTGATGCTCCTCAGAGATATATCCTTATACTGGGCTACCTTGATCCTGTCCATCAACTCTGAGTGTATCTGTAACCCTCATATCTGTATAGAAAAATCAGGGACTAATACCTCAATGCCCAAGCTTTCCAGATCCTCCAACAAATACCGATCCTGCGTCAAAAACATAGCTACCGGATACCTGCTCAAGGCATCGGCAACTATATTGGCTTTTCCCGGATGATACTGTAAAGATATGTCAAAATCCTTCATCAGTTTGAGCTACCGTCGCTACCTCGTGTTCAACTCCTTCTGAGTGAAAATGTAATTCAAGCTCTTATGGTCTCTGAAGATCTCCACACGCTCTCCATACAAATAATGTTTCCACAACTTCAAGGCAAAGATGACTGCTGCCAACTCTAAATCGTGGGTAGGATAGTTCTTCTCATGAGGACGCAACTGCCTGGATGCATAGGCAATCACTTTCCCATTCTGCTGAAGAACATAACCCAGCCCTTTCTCCGATGCATCACTATAAATAGTGACACCTCCTGACCCTGATGGCAACATCAAAATAGGAGCAAACGTCAACCTCGTCTTGAATTCTTTAAAAGCAACCTGGCACTCCTATGTCCAAACAAACTCCGCGTCCTTCCTGGTGAGTCTAGTTATCGGCTCAGTAATTCTTGAAAAATCTTGCACAAATTATCTATAGTAGCCTGCTAGACCCAAGAAACTTATGATATCTGCCACTAAACTTGGGGTATTCTAAGATTCCACTGCTGTGATCTTCTTTGGATCCACTAAAATTCTATCACCAGTCACAACATATCCTAAGAACTCCACCTTATCCAGGAAAAACTTACACTTAGACAGCTTTTCATACAAATTCTTCTTTCTCAGTACATCCAACATAATCCACAAATGGTCCTCGTGCTCCTCTGGTGTCTTCGAGTATATGAGTATGTCATCGATGAACACCACCATGAACTTGTCAAGGTACTGGTGGAACACCTTGTTCATCAAATTCATAAATACCGCCAGGGCATTAGTTAACCCAAACGGCATCACCATGAACTCATACTGGCCATACCGAGTCATAGAAGCAGTCTTCGGAATGTCTTCCGACTTCACTTTTACCTGGTGGTAGCCTGATCTCAAGTCTATATTGGAAAATACCTTGGCGCCACTCAACTGATCGAACAGGTCATCAATCCGTGGCAACATGTATTTATTCTTGATAGTGAGATTATTCAATGCCCTGTAATCGATGCATATGTGCACCGATCCATCCTTCTTCGGTACAAATAATACGGGGCTCCCCACGGGGAAGAACTGGATCTGATAAACCCCTTATCCTGCAATTCATCCACTTGCTTATTCAGCTCGACCAACTCGATGTTGTTCACTCTATAGATATTCTATGAAATTGGCTCCGCACCTGGCACCAAGTATAGAGAACTCAATATCTCGATCTGGCGACAATTCTGGCAATTTCTCAGGAAACACATCCAAGAATTCTGCTATCAAATGATGTGGTAACTCCTTGTCTTCCACCATAGCTACACAGATAATGCCTTCTCTCTGCTCTGCAGCTCCTCTAGCAAACTCAAACTCTGGCTCTCCTGGCAATATAAACAAAACTCTACCTCATCTGCAATCTATACTAGCATGGTGTCTACTCAACTAATCCATCCTGAGTACAATGTCATAGCTCAAAAGTGGTATTACAAGTAGACACGCACTAGGCTTCCAGCCTCCCAGAGTAAAACTCTGATCCTTGCAAATATCACTAACCAGGATAATGCCTCCCCCGGTCATGATCTTGCAAGTTCTAAGCAAAGTCTCAACTACCAAATGATGCTTCAAAGCAAAAAAAAAACATATATAAAACTATGGGAAGCACCACTATCAAATAATACTAAAGCTAGAATAGAATCAAGAAGAACAGAACCTGCCTCCGGTGGGCTCGACCTCCTCGACCGTCATAGCAAAAACTCATCCCTGAGGTGCACCTCCCTGATGCTGGTACTGGGCATAACACTGTTGTTGGGTCAAAAATGGCGATCCCCTCGGCTGTACTACAAGTGGCCTCGCCTGTATTTTTGGAGCTGGAGATGCTTTCTGAACTGCACGACGATGGTTGGAAGGACAATCCCTCAGCTGATGCCTCTCGGCACCATAATACAGACAAACTTCCAACCTCTTCCTCCATACTTCTCAGATATGGCCGTGCTTCTTGCAGAAGTGGCAGAAAGCTTGTTGTTACTGTCTCTGCTGCTGTTATGGTGCCTGGTGAACTGGCATCCTAGTAGGAGTCTGGTGCTGTTGTGGCAGCTGAAAAGGCCTAGACTGGAAATGAGGACGCTTAACAGGCCCTGCGCTGCTACTAGCCCCCAAAAATAATCGCGGTCTCTCTTGGGTTTCAAGCTTAACTCCCGCTCAACCTTGCGTGCCTCCGTAAGTATCTCGAAATACGTCTCATAGAAAGACGGAATGAGGATCTTTACTTTTCAATTCAGACCCTCATAAAAGCGGATAGCCCGAACCTCTGGCTCCCTTACCAAATACTTCATAAATTGGCTCAGCCTACCGAACTCTGCGGCGTACTCCTCCACGAACATGCCCCCCTGAGTAAGGCCCTCAAACTGCCTCCCCAAGTCCAATATGTCCGCTTGAGCAAAGAACTTCCTCTTGAAGAGGTCCTTGAACACCTCCCAAGACTGTCCCGCATCAGCAAGAAGTGGCTCATTCTTGAACCAAGTGCGGGCGATGTCGAACAGCTGAAGTCCTACTGCCTCAACATTTAGATCATCAGCAAGACGAGACACCCTCATAAGATGCTCGATGTCCTCGAGCCAATCATCAACGTAGACGATGCCCTCAGTCCCCTTGAAGACCCAAGATTCCAGCTTATTGAAGTCCTGGATATTACCCGGTCGAAGCTGGACAACCTGCGGAGCAACCTACTGCTGGACCGAAGCTCCCCTCTCTACTACAACAAGGGAAAGCTGATGAGCACTCTCGATACCCTGCTGTACACGTCGGTCTGCCTCTGGTGAGCCTCTGACTGGGCCCTTTGAGCCTCCAGCATCTCGCGAAACAATGTGAATACCTGAGTCGCATTTGTCGGCACGGAAGGTAGAGGTGGAAGTCCCTCAGACACAGCTGGAACAGTCCTCTGAATTGGAGGTGGACCCCCGAACGCATCTAATACGCCAATCACCGGAGAAGTGACTGGTGTAGGCCCTCGGAAAGTCACAGATCTCTCAGAAACTGCTCCTCTCTGTTTTAATCGAGTCTTAGGTGGCATTCTAAGGCAAAGCAAAATAAAAGAATCAATATGGTACATGATATAATGTACTCAAAGAAGAACAATTAAAGATCAAATATTAATATCAAGGAAGAATAGTTAAAATGAATAATAGAGTTTTTTCTAGATGTGATTGAGTATTCTCAGCCTATAGCCTATATCCTATATCCTGAAACAGGCTCGTAATAGCACTTAAATTAGAGCACCACTACAAATCGCAATATTTGTGACCTCGAGGGCCTGCATGGGCTACCACTAAAAATGTGTCACGACCCACACCCGGTGTAGGGACACGAGTAGTGAACAAGGTCCAGCCTACGTCGCAACATCGGCGGTAGAACGTTGTTTGGGTAAACTATCTATCTAGCAATAATGATCATCAAGATATATAATGCCACCAAAGAAGTATGAATACTCAATCACAGATCTATAAGATGGAACAATCGTACGAATATGATATGAAAAACTGAAGAGTAAAAAAAACTCATGAGACAAAATAATAACTAATGAGTCATCAGAAATAAGAAATGCTAATATCAAATATTGGAGACAAATCCAGTACAACAACCTATCTACTGAGCTATATGTACTAGGTTGTCTATCTCAACTAGGATGAGACACTCCTGAGCTAAAGTCTCTGGCTCTAAGCCAACTACGTCCTGAGGCCCATAGTGAGTGGGATACCACTCCTCAGTGTCATCTGAAAAAAATATCCATTCAGGGAAGGAGCAAAGTACACCTCTAACATCAGTTCCAATAAATAATAAAAACTATGTAACAGTAAATAGAGTGAATATACAAGATACAAGATACAAGATACAAGTACAAAAGATATACAAAATAGGAATACTGGAATTAAATACAAGAAATAAGCATCATGAAAATGAGCAAGAAATACTACTACTATGTAAGTGAGTACCAACTTTAACATGTGATCGGCTTGGGAGCTTACACAAGGATTAGGGCCTGGTTAATCATACGTGCGGTGTATGATCAACACACACAATGACATATACAAGGAGGGTATGATCACATATCTACACTAACACTCATTGCCCCGACTGGTATAGTGGATCCAACCATGGTACGTTATGCTATGGGATTCACTGGGTAGGTAGCTAGTCTCCCCAAGAATCAATGTCTATACATGTATAAGAAGAACGAGGAACAAGGCTTGCACAAGATACACCATAAATACCAAAGAATAATATCTCATGACGAGATCTAGATTTACCAATCCGTGTAACTATCATGTCAAGAAATCAAGGATATCTACACTAAATACAAGAAACATAGGGGATATCATAAATGGGAAACTATCAGATAATATACTTGCCTGGAATCCGGTAAACAATATTAAAGATGTCCAAAATGGGGCCTTGGAGACCTAAATATAGAATATTACATCAATACAAGATTTTGGAATAAAAATAAGTTAAACTAGTCTAATTCTAGGTCATTAAGCCATTTCTAGGTCAAAATAGTCAAACTAGGTCAACTATGGGTCAAACTAGTCAAACTAGCTATTTCTAGGTTGTATGAGTCCATCTCTAGGTTATTGGATCTATACACTATGTAACTAGGCTATACTAGCTATAGGATACTAGTACTATACTGCATCGTAAGATACATAATATCTAATATATGAAAATACTAAATAGATACACAAATAATATATACTAGTATTCCTAGCTAAACTAGTACTATGGATACCTTGGCTTGGAGCCAAACTTGGTATCACACTACCCTTCTTGACCTAATACCTTGAGTCAACTCAATTACCTTACCTCACCTTACCTTACCTTGGTAACACAAGGTAATACCTATTAACCAGTTAATCTAACTAGCTAACTCATATATGTAGACCAATATATATACTATCATATATAACTATCAATTATGAGTAATAATATCTATTAAATAAGTATATACAACTTAACATAAACCACCAAATAACTAACATATACTAAGGAGCTAACTCAACCATACATGAAGTGCATGATTAGTTAGTAGCCAATGATTACACTACTAGACGATAGTTCTTGATCACATATTTAATTGGTATTTCTCCCGCCCCGGTTGATACGATGGATCAAATCATAACACATTACTAGCCAATATATCCAATATTTAACCTATAATATTCAATGTTATTCAATACCAACAGGGAGCAGTATTCGATACAATCTCAATAATCAAGGTAACATCTCATGACTGACGATCCAATAACAATACAAATCCGTGTACCATCGTGTCAAGAATCATAAGTAACATTTCTAAATACTTTAATTATAGTAGTAATCAAATAATGGAAACTATCAGAGAATGTACTCGCATGTGGTCCAGAGCAAATGATGAGAAATGGTATCCTAACTGGTGTCACACAGACCTATATATAGAATATTGTATTAATACAAGGTTTTAGAATGAAAATAAGTTAAACTAGTCAAACTTCTAGGTCATAAAGCTATTTCTAAGTCAAAACAGTCAAACTAGATCAACTCTAGGTCAAACTTGGTCAAACTAGCTATTTCTAGATTGTATGAGTCTATCTCTAGGATATTAGGTCCATACACTATGTAACTAGGCCACATTAGCTATGTTAGGATACTAAGTT
Organism: Iris macrosiphon; assembly: GCA_036927795.1. Classification (NCBI taxonomy): domain Eukaryota; kingdom Viridiplantae; phylum Streptophyta; class Magnoliopsida; order Asparagales; family Iridaceae; genus Iris; species Iris macrosiphon. The sequence continues at coordinate 51,755,169 of JAYESA010000017.1, read as the reverse complement.
ATCAATGCTATTCCGTATCTTAAGATACGCACTAACAATATACTATATATTATATATAAATGATATAAACATAATATATACCATATCTCATTACTAACTAACACTAGGTGGATACCTTGGCTTTGAGCCAACTTGGTATCCACTACCTAAACCCATCTTGATACTCAAACCCAATACCTTGAGTATCAACCCAATACCTTGACATTACCTTGGTATCACAAGGTAATGTGAATTCTAACATATAACTAACTACCCAAACTCTAGACTATAACTAACATGTATTAATTAATACACTACTACTAACTATACTACTAACTACTAATATATACTAAAACATATAAACATATATACATATATACATACCTACATATCTCTAGATAGAGATACAAGTATATATAACTACTAAATATCAATACGTAACTACATATATATATATAACTATATACCAATGTACTAACTACTAAATTCTAACTAATTAACTACTAAACTAAACTATCAATAGGCTAACTAACTAAACTACTAAACTAAACTATCAATAGGCTAACTAACTAAACTACTACTACCTAACAGTATATCTAGTGTTATATACATATCTCTAACTACATATATATAACTAATAACAAGTGACTAATCTAACTAAACTATCAAATACTAGCTAACTACTAATAACAATAGGTAACTACATATATATATATATATATATATATATATATATATATATATATATATATATATATATATATATATATATATAACTACATCATACTAACTAACTTAACTACACGTCAAGCTAACTAAACTATTAAACTAACAAGCTAACTAGTAACTAACTAGATAACTATCAAGCTAACTAATAAACTATACATCAAAATACTAGCTAACTAAACTACTAGTTAAACTAACTAACTTAGACAGTCAACTAAACTATAAAGGAACTAACTAGTTAACTAACTTACCTGCTCTGTAGCTGTGGGTACACTGTTGTTGCCACTGTGTTTGCTGCTACATGCTGTTACTCAAGCTGCTGCTGGTCGTGCAGTTGCTGCTGCTCAGGTTGCTGCTGTGCTCGTGGCTGCTGCTGCAGCAGTTGCTGCCACTACATGTTGCCTCCTGTGCTAAACTGCTGCTGCAGTTGCTGTTGTGTTCGATTGATGTGCTAGCTGCTGCAACACACACTGCTCGCTGATTCTGTACAGTTTCAGTTTACTGCCTGAACCCCTTCTAGCACATACACACATCCACACACATATGCACATACACACAAGCACATATCCACACCTATATACATATCAATAAACACACCAACACACATTTATACATATATATATATATATATATATATATATATATATATATATATATATATATATATATATATATATATATATATATATATATATATAAAACACTCTAACTCACACACACACAAAAGTATATATAAATACATAACTATACATATACACATACATATATACCACTCTCTCTATATATATATAATCACTTACACACACACACACACACACACACACACACACATATATATATATATATATATATATATATATATATATATATATATATATATATATATATATATATATATATATATTAAAATGTGACATGCTCAAACCCCCGTGTCGGAAGGAAACCCCCAAATCAACCCGTATCTCCAAATTACTGGGATATGGCCTACACGTATCCAATTGTGTCATGACCCGCACCGAAATTTGGACATGAGTCGTGGGTACCTCCAGCCTACGCCGCAGCATCGGTGGTAGAACGCTGTCTAGGTCTCAATATATACTAAACAACTCACAACCCGTCAATAGTATCAACTCCATAAGGAGTACAATGAAATAAACATATCTCAACAGCTCATAATGTATACTCAATCACAATAGCTATAAGAATATAAATGGCAAGATAAAAAATAAAAAAGAATGACATAGTCAATCATCATGTATCATAATAGAGATAAACCACAGTCTAGCTGTCCAACATAATAAGTCTCCATAAGTCTCAAATTAAACTCCACATAAGTCTCAACATAACTAGAATAAACCTCAAAATAAGTGTCAATGCATAAAATAAATATTGTCTAAACAGCTGCGGATAGTGTCTCCTCTAATGGAATATACTCCTCTAATATCTCTGGTATGTAATCTGCGTCTATACCTGGTCCATAATATGCAGGACAAAAATTCTCAAGATCCTCTGGAAAAAATATCCAGTAAGGATTGGAGCAAAGTACAAGCACTAACAGCAGTTCCACATATATTGACAAAAACTATAATAAAGTGTAAAGAAATACAAGATGGATATAAATACTGGCAATAAGAAATACTGGAATAATGAAATATTGGGAATAGAAATACTGGAGCATATGTCATCAACAATGGTACACTAGTAATGAACAGAAATACAAGTGCATGCTAGATCAATGAACTGGAATATAAGTGAATGCTAGAGCAATAACTAGAACATAGGTGAATACTAGAACATAAAAAAATGCTAGATCAATAAACTAGAGATACATGTATAGACTATCTAACTAAGTGTGTGAAACATCAGCATATCATGTGATCGACTTGGGACTGATCAGGCTTGCTATATATGATTAGTTATGATTCATGTAAGGTCAGGCTAACCATCCGGATAGCTATGATGCGAGCAATAGTCAGGCTAATCACATGTAACAGGCTATGAGGCATGTAATGGTCAGGCTGCACCGACGTGAGGTATGGGTGAGCTATGATGCATCTTGAGTTGAGTATGATCACATAATCTACTAATATTTCCCTGTCCCCAGCTAGCACGATGGATTCTAAATCATGACTCCTCGTGATCGGTCTCGATGATGCCAACTCGTGTATACATAGTGTCAGAATCATGTACGCCATACAACTAGAATCATAGAGATAATCAACATAATAAAAACTGTCAGAGAATGTACTCGCCTGTGGTCCTCTACTGGAAATACAAATGTCCTATTTTCGGGGTCTTGTCTGAAAGATCCAACAGTCCTATAGACATTAATTAATAATAATATTATATCAGTCGATATACTAACATACACGCAATCATAAATACCATGAACTCAGAGACTACGCTAGGGGTGACACTTGTCATCTAACAGGGTCAATTGTGCATCTAGTTGCACGGGTGTCACGTCTACAATTATTGTGAAATCAGGCAGTCAAATACTAACACGGGTCTCGCCAGTACGTCAGTGTACATAAGGCAGTCAATTCACAATTCTCAGGGTCACATGGTCAATGTAACTACGGAATATCTGTAATTAATACTAGGGTATACTGTATATATATATATATATATATATATATATATATATATATATATATATATATATACAATATATTATTTATCCTAACTAGCATTTAGCATTTAATTACATATAATATATATATATATATATATATATATATATATATATATATATATATATACCATATATTTATATATGTATATATCAATCAATAATTATGTGCATATTAATTGGGATGTTATACACATACGTGTACGTATACGCGTACGAGTTTGGGTTATTTGCATAGCCTAGCAATCATCATCTAATGAACATGTTATAACAATACACTAGATCCTAATGTTTCACACATACGTATATGTACACAACATGAAAGTACAATTTGAACCTGTGCGCATGTGAACAAGTGGGTGTTCGACTGGCTCGGGTTCAGGCGTGTGCTGTCAAGGCATTCAGGCGAAGTCGAGATGTTCAGCGGGCTATTGCTGGTGCTCAGTTGAGTCAAGGACGAGTCGGGTTCAGCGGCTCGGGGTTCGTTCAGGCGAGTTCAACGGCGTTCGGTCGTCGAGGAGGCGGCGAACGGTGCAGTCGGGAATGACAGGCGGGTTGGGTTTTGTCGATGGGTGGTCGGGTTCTGGTGAGGTCGAGGAGTTGTCGAGTTGTTGCTATTCGTCGAGATGGTGGCCGCGATATCGTCGGCTTCAGGTGATCGTGAGGTGTGGGATCAGCGGTTCAGGCGAGTGCTCCGGTCAGGTTGGTTGATGGGAGGCGGTGAGAAGTGGGGTACTGGCGTGCTCAGGCGGTCGGGGTTGGCTCCGGTGTGGGCTTCTGGTGAGTTCAGCAGGGTCGGGGTCGCTCAGGCGAGGTACAACGATCCGGCGGGTTGGTGGCAGGACTGGGCTCCGGACGTCGGTTGAAGGGGATGGTGATGAACAGGAGATGGGAGGGATGGTGTCGGCTGGAATAGTTTAGGGTTGAAGAAAAAAAAGAAAAAAAAGTTATAGATATATATATGTGTAAAACTAGGGTTGGTGTTGAGGTTGACCTAGAAAATGGGCCGGTTAACACTCCTCCTTAGAAAAAGGGCTTGGCTTCTCATGTAGAAATTAGAGGGCTAGGATTTCATGGTTTCAAAATGGAGGGCCAAGGTTTGATGAGGGTTAATGTTGAGTGTTACACACTCCAAAATTATGGAGAAAATTCACATGAAGGAAAATAGGGTTTCTTCATGTGTTGGTCCAATGGGGTATGGACACCTCAATGCACTTTTGCATAAAAGTGCCCAACAATTAGAAAATTACACAAGGTGGAATTTTTGGATTAATTTAATTAAAACTAATATAATTTGTGTTCTAAAATTAATTAGAAGTACATGGGGCTAAAATTAGGTGGGACACAAGTTTCATGAATGTGGAAGACTCAAAGTAGAATATTCCCATAATTTGGGTTGCACAAAAGGTCGAGATTGTGTCTCTAATTTTGATTGGAACGTAAAAGGATACAAAGTTAGATTTATATAAAATTAAATATAATCGTTTGTGACGAATGTTGTGCGACTAAAATAAAGCCCAAGAAGACATAGTTATGAGTTACACAAAGATCAAAATAGAAGACTGGCACGACTAGGACAAGGGTATAAAATTTGTAGGAAGGCAATGGCTAGTGTAGTGCTCCAAATATCGAAGCAACGGTAAGGTACAATCAATCAAATAAAATTACAGCAATTAAATATAAATAATTATCATGCAATATTAACACATTAAATTAAATAATGAAAAGACGAAAATAACCCTATTCTGGAATGTGGTAGTGACAAGTCTACCCTCATTAAAAGAATTTTGTCCTCGAAATTAAAATAAACTAGTACACGAACAAACAATCAAACAGAGAATTTTACCTTAAGTCTCGAAGAGGTACGGATACTGCTCGCATATTTTGTCCCCTCTCTCATAGGTTGACTCGCCTGGAGAGTGATGTCTCCATGCAACACGAACCAAGGGAATAGTCTGGTTCCACAATACCTTCTCTCTACGATCCAAGATCTCCATGGGCTGTTCAGGATAGCTGAGCGTCGGTCTGACCTCGATCTCTGAGCGGTCTAGTACGTGACTAGGATCTGCCACGTACCATCTTAGCTGCGATACATGGAACACGCCATGCACTCCATCTAGAGCAGGCGGCAAGTCTAGTCTATAGGCCACTGCACCGACCCTTGCAAGAATACTGAAAGGTCCGATGTATCGTGGACTAAGCTTTCTGTCTCGACCAAAATGAATCGTGTCCCGTGTCGGAGAAATCCGTAGGAACACCAAATCTCCAACCTAAAATAAACAGTCTTAACACGCAATCTAAAACAAAACAATCACAAAACAAAATAACAAACCTATACCTGAAACTCGAGAGGTCTACGGTGGCGGTCGGCCCAATGCCGCTGTCTGTTCTGCGCCACTCGCAGTCTGTCTCTGATGAGCTTCACCTTTTCTGCTGCATCCATGACCATTTCTGGTCCTGACAAAGCTCTCTCTCCAACATCATCCCAAGATAACAGTGTACGACACCTTCGTCCATATAAAGCCTCGAATGGTGATATCTCAATGTTGGCCGGGTAGCAGTTGTTGTAAGCAAACTCTACTAGGTGTAGATGATCCTCCCAAGAACCTGTGAGATCCAAAACGTAAGTGCGTAGCATATCTTCAAGAGTCTGAATAGTCCTTTCAGACTGCCCGTCTGTTTGGGGGTGATACGCGGTACTGAACTTGAGCTGAGTGCCTAAGCTAGCCTGCAGACTCCTCCAGAAGTGGGAAGTGAAACAACTATCCCGATCTGAGATGATACTCACAGGAACTCCTTGTAATCTGATAATCTGTCGTACGTACATCTCTGCTAGCCTCTCTGTCGATGTACCCACTTTGAGTGGTAAGAAGTGGGCTGATTTGGTCAACCTATCCACGATGACCCAAATTGCGTCCTTTCCTCCTGGGGAACGTGGAAGCCCTGAAACAAAGTCCATAGTCACGTGCTCCCACTTCCATTCTGGAATAGGTAAAGGTTAAAGCAATCCTCCTGGCCTCTGTCGATCTGCTTTTACCTGCTGGCACACTAAACATCAGGATACAAAGCGTGCTACCTCACGCTTCATACTATACCACCATACGTGTTCTATCGGATCCTGATACATCTTGTTGGCACCGAGATGCATCAAGTACTGAAAGCGATGTTCCTCTTAAAAAACCTCTTCGCGCAGCTCTCCACTTGGCACACATATCCTCGTGCCATGTCGTAAAGATCCATCATCTGCAATGGTGAAGTCATCTGTCAATCCTGTCCGAACCTGTGCTCTGATACTCCTCAGAGTCTTATCATCATACTGTGCAGCTCTAATTCTGTCCATTAGCTCTGATTGTATCTGTAATCCCCATATTTGAATCTCAACACCTGGAACTAGTACTTTAATTCCTAACGTCTCAAGATCGGCCAATAAATGTCTATATGTAGTCAAGTACATAGCCATCGGATACCTGCTTAAAGCATCGGCGACTACGTTGGCCTTTCCTGGATGGTACTGTAATGAGATATTGAAGTCTTTCATCAACTCTAACCACCTTCTCTGTCTCATATTCATCTCCTTCTGTGTAAATACGTACTTCAAGCTCTTGTGGTCGGTGAAGATCTCCACACGCTCTCCATACAGATAGTGTTTCCACAGCTTTAGAGCGAAGATAACTGCTTCTAACTCTAAATCGTCAGTGGGGTAGTTCTTTTCATGAGGGCATAATTGTCTTGAAGCATAGGCAATTACTTTCCCGTGCTGCTGAAGAATGCATCCCAAACCTTTTCCTGAAGCATCACTGTAGAAAGTGAAACCTCCTATCCCTGATGGCAACGTCAAAACTGGAGCTGTTGTCAATCTCTTATTCGGCTTATCAAACGTGGCCTGACATTCCTCTGTCCAGACAAAATCCACATCTTTCTTGGTCAGCCTAGTCATCGACTCTGCAATCTTGAAGAAGTCTTGTATGAACCACCTGTAGTATCCTGCTAGTCCGAGAAAGCTCCTGATTTTAGCTACCGAACTGGGGGTAGCCCATGATTCTACTGCTTCGATCTTCTTTGGGTTAACTGAAATTCTGTCACCCGTTACCATGTGTCCAAGAAATTCAACCTTGTCAAGAAAGAACTCACACTTTGAAAGCTTCCCGTACAACTCTTCCTTACTGAGGCTCTCCAAGACCATCCTCAGGTGCTCTTCGTGCTCCTCTGGGGTCTTCGAATACACAAGAATATCGTCGATGAACACCACTACGAACTTGTCAAGGTACTGGTGGAATACCTTGTTCATCAAGTTCGTTAATACTGCTAGTGCATTGGTTAAACAAAACGACATTACCGTAAGTTCAAACTGGCCATATCTGGTCCGAAAATCTGTCTTCGGTTTGTCTTCTCTCTTCACCTTCACCTGGTGATAGCCTGACCTCAAGTCTATCTTTGAAAATACCTTTGCTCTGCTCAGTTGATCGAAAAGATCATCTATCCTCGGCAAGAGGTATTTATTCTTGATAGTGAGGTTGTTTAGAGCTCTATAATTGATACACATGCGTACCGTGCCGTCCTTCTTCGGTACGAACAATACCGGAGCTCCCCATAGCAATGAACTAGATCTGATGAAGCCTTTGTCCTACAGCTCCTCAACTTGCTTCTTCAGTTCTACAAGCTCCCTGTTGTTGACTCTATAGACATGTTGTGAAATAGGTTCTGCTCTTGGTACCAAGTCAATAGAGAATTCAACATCTCTATCTGGCGGCAAGCCTGGCAACTCCTCTAGAAATACATCCAGGAATTTTGCTATCAGAGGATGTGGTAACTCCTCTTCTTCCATCCTGGCTCCATAAAAAGTGCCTCTGCTTTGCTTTACTGCTCCTCTGGTGACCTCGAACTCTAGTTCTCCTGACGGTCAAAATATTACTCTGCCTCCGTGACAATCTATAGTAGCATGGTATCTACTCAACCAGTCCATTTCGAGTACAATATTGTATTCCGGAAGTGGCATGACGAGTAAACTCACGCTCAACTCTTGGCCTCCCAATGATACTCTCCGATCCTTGCATTAATCACGGACTAAGATAATGCCTCCTCCTGTCATGATCTTGCAATTCCTATCTAATGGTTCTATTTCTAAACAATGCTTAAGAGCATAAGATACAGATACAAAACTATGAGAAGCACCAGAATCAAATAATGCAAGTGCTGGAAAAGAATTGAGAGAAACCGAACCTGAAATCACGTCTCCAGCTGGCTCGGTCTCATCAATCGTCATGGCGTATGCTCATCCCTGTGGTGCTCCTCTCTGCTGGCCTCATAGTACAGTAGGTACTCTGGCTGGTCCTCTATGAGCGATTGTTCCACCCTAACGAGTCTGAATAGATGGACAGTCCCTAAGCTGGTGTGCTGATGATCCACAGGACAAGCATGTACCCAACCTTTTTCTACAGATGTCTCTGGTATGTCCCATCTTCCCGCAATACGCACACTGGGCAACGGGCTGATTCTGTCTCTGTGGCTGTTGCTGCTGGATGTGTCCTCGAACTGGTGCCTGGTGATGCTGCTGGTACGACCTCTGTTGTTGTTGAAAGTGTGGGCGCTTGGCCGGTCCTGTGTTACCACTTGTTCCTCCAGAAGTGTCGCATCCTCTCTTGGGCTTGAGGTCCAAGTCATCTTCAGAAATCTGGGCATCCATCAGAATACCCTCAAATATAGCAGTTCGTCGTCCCGAAGTATGAGACTTGATCTCTCTATTCAACCCCTTCCTGAATTTCTATGCTCTATCTCCTGGGTCTTGAGTCATCGATGATGCGAATCGACTCAAACGGTAAAACTTCGTGGCGTATTCGTCAACTGACATGCTTCCTTGGACTAAGTCATGGAACTGACTTTCCAATGCTCCCAAAGCTACGTAAGGAAAGAACTTCTTCTTGAAGAGCTCCTTGAAGTCCTTCCAAGTAAGTCCTCCGTCAGTGAGTCTCGGCTCTGTACGATACCACGTCAGCATGATATCAAACATCTGACTGCCAGCGGCCTCGATATGAAGAATCTCTGGAATCTGCGCCAAACACAAGTTTCTCTCTATGTCCTCTAGCCAGTCGTCCGCATATCAGTGCCTTTGAACTCTCGAGGCATCATCCTCTTGATGTCCACTATAGTACCTGGCCTCTGGTGCTACTGGCCAGGATGCTGCTGTTGTCGTGCTACTCTCTCCACAGCCTGGAGCCACCTGATGAGCATTCTCTATGCTCTCTCTCATTAGCTCTGTCTGTGCCTGGTGCGCCTTTGCTTGCACCCTCTGAGCCTCAGCTTGAACATGCTGAGCTTCTGTTGTCATCAAGGAAGGACAGTAAAAATTCTAATGGAAGCAATCATTTAAAATAGCATTATAAGGATCAGAATTTTTCCTAGTTGTCCTATTTCCTATATCCTATCGCAGGCTCGCAGTAATACAACTAAGTTGTCTTACTACCATGTCATAACACACACCCAAAATTTGGGCATGAGTCATGGGTACGTCCAGCCTACGCCGCAGCATCGACGGAAGAATGATGTCTAGGTCTCAATAATATACTAAACAACTCACAACCTATCAATGATATCAACTCCATAAGGAGTACAATGAAATAAACATCTCTCAACATCTCATAATGTATACTCAATCACAATAGCTATAAGAATATAAATAGCACGATAAAAGATAAGAAAAAAATGATATAGTCAAACACCATGTCTCAAAATAGAGATAAACCATAGTTTAGCTGTCCAACATAATAATTCTCCACAAGTCTCAAATTAAACTCCACATAAGTCTTAACATAACTAGAATAAACCACAAAATAAGTCTCAATGCATAAAATAAATATTGTCTAAACAGCTGCAGGTAGTGTCTCCTCTAATGGAATAGACTCCTCTAATATCTCTGGTGTGTAATCTGCGTCTATACCTGGTCCATAATGTGTAGGACAGAAATTCTCAAGATCCTCTGGAAAAAAAATCTAGTCTTGATTGGAGCGAAGTACAAGCACTAACAGCAGTTCCACATATATTGACAAAAACTATAATACAGTATAAAGAAATACAAGATGGATATAAATACTGGCAATAAGAAATACTGGAATAATAAAATACTGGGAATAGAAATACTGGAGCATATGTTATCAACAATGGTACACTAGCAATAAACAGAAATACAAGTGCATGCTAGATCAATGAACTGGAATATAAGTGAATGCTAGAGCAATAACTAGAATATAGGTGAATACTATAACATAGGAAATGCTAGATCAATAAACTAGAGATACATGTATAGACTATCTAGCTAAGTGTGTGAAACATCAGCATATCATGTGATTGGCTTGGGACTGAGAAGGCTTGCTACATATGATTAGCTATGATTCATGTAAGGTCAGGCTAACCATCCGGATAGCTATGATGCGACCAATAGTCAGGCTAATCACATGTAATAGGCTATGAGGAATATAATGGTCAGGCTGCACCGACGTGAGGTGTGGGTGAGCTATGATGCTTGTAGAGTTGGGTATGATCACATAATCTACTAATATTTCTCCGTCCCCAGCTAGCACGATGGATTCCAAATCATGACTCCTCGTGATCAATCTCGATGATGCCAACTCGTGTATATATAGTGCCAGAATCATGTACATAATACAACTAGAATCATAGAAATAATCAACATAATAAAAACTGTCAGAGAATGTACTTGCCTGTGGTCCTCTGCTAGAAATATAAATATCCTGTTTCTGGGGTCTTGACTGAATGATCCAACAGTCCTATAGACATCAATTAATAATAATATTGTATCAGCCGATACACTAACATACACGCAATCATAAATACCATGAACTCAGAGACTACGCTAGGGGTGACACTTGTCATCTAATAGGGTCAAGTGTGCATCTAGCTGCACGGGTGTCACGTCTGCAATTGCTGTAAAATTAGGCAGTCAAATACTAACACGGGTCTCGCCAGTACGTCAGTGTACATAAGGCAGTCAATTCACAATTCTCAGGGTCACATGGTCAATGTAACTACGAAATATCTGTAATTAACACTAGGGCATATTGCATATATATATATATATATATATATATATATATATATATATACAATATATTCATAATCCTAACTAGCATTTAGCATTTAATTACATACAATATATATATATATATATATATATATACCATATATTTATATATGTATATATCAACCAATAATTATGTGCATACTAATTGGGATGTTATACACATACGCGTACGTAGACGCGTACGAGTTTGGGTTATTTGTATAGCCTAGCAATCATTATCTAATGAACATGTTACGATAATACGCTAGATCCTAATATTTCACACATACGCATATGTACACAACATAAAAGTACAATTCGAACCTGTGCGCGTGTGAACGAAGGGGTGTTCGACTGGCTCGGGTTCAGGCGTGTGCTGTCGAGGCATTCAGGCAAAGTCGAGGTGTTCAGCGGGCTGCTGCTGTGCTCAGTCGAGTCGAGGGAGAGTCGGGTTCAGCGGCTCGGGGTCCGTTCAGGTGAGTTCAGCGGCGTTTGTCACACCCCAGTCCCAAAATATCGAGGGACTAGACACGTGACAATGGCCAGCAGCACACACCGATGGACAAACCCAATTTAATGGATCCATCGGGGCATACTTAAGCTGTAATACAATAATAATGGTCTAGATATACTAATCTCATCCACAGAAATGAATACAACAATATCAGAATCATAAAGCAAGATCAATCTCAATATGATATAAACTCGGGAAAATAACCCGATAATGAGTCTGATACATCTGTCAAGATACAAGAATAAAGATAACTACAGCAAATACCGAGTATGGGGAAAGCCTATACCCAGATGATACCCTCGGGGATCAATTGTCTACTGGATCTGGTACTGCTCCAGTGTCTGCTCCTGCTCCATCTTCTGCTAATGCTCCTGTCCCGTGTAACTCGGGGTCGATCTCGTCTGCTAGTCCTGGGGACAAAGTCCGGTATCCAGGTCCTCAGGGGACATAACAAGGTACATAAATCGACATGCCAAAATGTAGTGTAATAGTAAATAAAATAAATAGGGTAAACTATATAACCATCTATGTGAAAATGCAATTTGAGAGCATCACTAAACTCAGGCTGAGACCACTACAAGCTCTGTGTCTTGGAGCCGGTAGCAGTGTTTACTATGTATTTTACTATGTGTTTACTATGTGTTTACTATGTTTTATATATATATATATAAACTCAGCCTGTAGCCTGTGTGTCTCTCCCCACCCAATGTAATCACATGTCTCATGTCCATGATGCACCATGTCCATGTCACGCACGATCATATCTAATGCAGCAAGTCATCTAATATCTATGAATATGATGTCTATGTCATAAAACATGTATCCTACACAGAATCACCATGAATATCTCAGGAAGATTCTGTCTCATGAATAGTGTCAAGTGTCCTGGGTTATAGTGTACTTGATAGGACAAATACAAGAATAAAGAGGGTCACAAATATCCATGTCTAGATGACAATACACAACTCCGCGTACGGTGTTGGCACCCCACTATAATCGGACGCTAAGTACGTCACACGGCCCTAGGTTAAGCATGCACAGCAATATAATAAAGCAAGGAAAATATATAACAATACTACAGAGTTTGGCAAGGTATACTTGCCTGGGGTCCTGTTGCTGGTATGAATCAGAGTCCAAGTCACAGTCCAAATAGCCAATGTATTACAAATTTATCACGTCAAAAGATAATTTATTTTAATTTATTTAATTCTGGAATAATTACTCTAAAATCCTATTTTAATCTTATTATTCTGATTTTTATGTTAATTCCTAAATTTTGTCCAAAGAAACTAAATTTTATCAACTCGAGACTCATGGCACGCAAATCGAGGCGATCTGTTGACCAAAAAGTCAATCGACACAAACTCGACTTTCATGCATGATTTTCTGTAGATTTCAGCATCAAAAACATACTATAATTTACGGCTCATCCGAATTCAAATTCGTTTGGGAATTATGGCACATACAAATTTTGTATTGTGCACCGATGGTTAAATTCTAACCTAGAAGTTCTACAGAATTAACAGTATGTAAATACTTCAAATTAAATTCTGGAAAAAATATATATCGATGATCTCGATATTAGATTTCCGAAACTTTAAACGGTTCGTGATTCTGATTCCGGGTTCTCCCGAAACTGCGAAAACATCAAAATACATCTATTTTCAGACATGTTGTGCTCTACGAATTTTCCAGAATTTAATACTAATAATTTTATAAAACAAATTATATAATCAGAAATCTAACCTCAATATTGTTCTAACGCAAGAAACTAGGCCTCGTTTGGAGTCCGGAGCTATGCGCAATGGCTTCTGGAAGATGAAGAAATCCTAGATGACAATTCTCCCAAATCTCTCTCTCTCTCTAAAATAATGAGATAATTAGGGTTATTATATTATATATATATATATATATATATATATATAGATGTACCTGTGGCTGAATGGATATCTATAGGCTGACATGTGTCAGAATCTGATTGAATGGTTTTATTTATATTATTTATTTTTGATTTGCCTTTATCAAAACATTATTTAAGTTATTTTAAATCTAAATAACTCAAAATAAACATTAAAAATAATCATAAAAATATGGAAAAATTACAGAAAATATATTTTGAACCAAAAAAACCTTAGAAAAATATTTGGGATAATTTTATATTCATAGATTTCCTACTATAATTAGGAGAAGCTCTAAAAATTAGTTTTGCCATAAAACTAAAAATAAATATTAACATTATTCCACAAATTCTAAAATAATTCCAGAAAATATATAATAATATTATAAACCTTAGAAAATAACGTGGGTCTATTTTATATTCCTGAGCTTGCACCATAAATTCTACAAGTCCTAAAAATTAGTTATTAGCCTAAATAACTCCCAATAAATATTAAAAATACTCAGAAAATTTCCAAAAACTTCTAGAAAATATATTTTATTATTTAGAACATAAAATAAAAGTTTGGGATATTTTTAATTATATTTGAATCTAAAATAAATTCTTGAAAATTCTAGAAAATTACAAAAAATTGTGAAAAATCCAAATTAAAAATTTCTAAAAAATCAGGGGGTTACAATCTACCCAACTTATAAAGATTTTGTCCTCGAAATTAAAATTAAGCCATGGTAGAAGTCAAGGATGGTCTAAGATTTGTATTGGTTAAAATGCAAGGCTAGGTTTAACGGAGTGGACAATGTTGCACGTTGCACATTCTGAAAATCATGGAAGAAATTCACATGAGTGAAAATAGGTTTCTTCGTGTGTCATGTCCAATAGTGTGGACACCTAAATGCTCTTTTGCATAAAAGCACCCAACAATTGAAACATTGCACAAAGATAAAAATTGGAGGATGGGCATGTCTAGGACAAGGTGTGGAATTTGTAGGAAGGCAGTAACTAGGGAAGTGCTCCAATTATCGAAGCAATGGTAAGGCGCGCCGAGGGATACCATATTATAAAACTAAATGAAAAATGTCGTGTTCTATTCCTAAGTGGATTCGAGCTAGCCTTAGTCTCACTATTTAAGCCAAGTAGGTCTACTTCTTAGGTGAGGGGGTTTCACAATCCAGCCAACTTAAGACAATGTCGTCCTCAAAATTAAAATAAGGCATAATTTGTTAATCCTTCGTGTACATAAGGCAAGTCAATCGTAATCTCCTTGCGACAATTAAAATCCTAATCATATCCATTGTAATCACTTCTAGGTTAAGATGACCACTGATCCAATCAAATTCAACCTATGGTTATCTCTTCTCGCTTTTTCAAATTATCCATATCCAAATTTAAATTAAATCCATATATCATCTTCAAGATTTAAATACGCATATCAATTTTACCTCACGATCTCCAATTATCATAATCTCCTCTAGAAGTAATTCGAGTCCATTATTATTCCTATTTTCACTTATAAGTTTTTGTATGCTTCAACTTCTTAAATTCTATTCACATCCTTAATATTTCAAATAGGTAGTCCAACCATCAAGTTTTTTTATTTTAACTCAAATCATCAACTTGAAAAAAAAAATTAAAATGCAGTCCACCATTGTTCAAGTCTGAAATTTCATCTTTTTATCCTCTAAATTTTAAGTTGATGATTTTACCTTCATTGTTTAAATCATGTACTTAAGGTATAAATATTGGGTCCTCAATATCAATTCATTAATCCTCATCATCTTAGTCATTCTTCTAAAATTCTCAAAATTAAAATGGCTTGAACCTCTCCCAATTTAATCTTACTCGATCACAATCTAAAAGAAATTTCTCTCGAGTTGACAATGCACTACTACCCAACTTAGAATTTACCCATCTATCACATAAGGCTATATACCTTAAGAGAATATTCCTTAATATGTTTACTCATGTCATTCAATCCTCGAACTTCAATGCCGATCATATCATATATGATATGTCCTTAATTACGAAGAATAATCCTCAAGTATGTGATCGGCCTATGGGGTATATCTAGTATTCTCTGTGTATCAATTTATACCAAGCACGATGTTTCGTCTTTCCGAAATAAGGGAAGACGGAGACCAATAATAAAGAGTTCAAGGGCAGCGTAATAGAATAGAAGTATTGAGATCAAGGCGTTTAAAGAATTCAATTGGGAATTGTCAAAGCAGTTGTGGATTGAAATCCTATTTTGGTAATCCTTTGTTTGCATGCTCGTATTAGTACAGTTATGTAACCGATACGATCTGCTCAGACATATCTAGAGGGTAAGTACAGGCGTCTACTAGTCAACTATATATCTCAATCCACGTAAAGTAGTCGTGTGAAGAGCGAACCAAAATGCACTAAGGTTGATCAGACCATAATACATTGATTCTGAATAGACAATTGTATTAGTGGGGTTGATCAGGCCCCAATAACACATATGTCATGAACAAGCTTGATAAAGAATAAGCTTGCAAAAACTAGGCTATAATATAGCAGCATAAGTCAAGGTAGTACAAAAATTATAAGTACACTAGATGATGATGAAAGGAGGTACAAATCAATTCGAGTTCACAAACAGAAACAAAATAAGCAACAATAATAAAAGACTCTACAATCTCTACAGTTATCATACAACTCCTTGTCTATGTCGCTAGTCGACCAAATGGGGGCAAGGACCTCTAAATTCTATCGTCTGAATAAATACTGTCGTCTTATGCAAGTCTAAAGTTGTGTCATCCTAAGTCACTTCATCAATAGGGCTAGGTGGTACTATGTTGTGAGGCATACTACCCAACTTATAAGAATTAAACTAATACTGTGACAGTCTTAAGAGGGTCCTGCAAAATAACCTTGCACATCTAAATAAAATAGAACTCTTATTAGGGTCTCCTATGGTATTACGTAAGTAATGGTAATCTTAAGTCTTAATCATAGTGCTCATAGGTCATGTGTCAATAGTGAGAATGGACAGGTTACTAGTCTCAAGGGAAAGAAAAGATAACTTGTATCGAGGTGGGGTACTAATTACGCGGTTCAAAGCTAAGGGGTAATCATTAGGTCACCATCTATAAGATTAACTCAAACTGTCAAGTTCTAATTACCAATCACATAATAAAAAGTTTAGAGTAACAACCAAAATAAACAATAAGAGGCGCACGAAAATCAAGGCAGGATGCAAGTCAAGAAATTAATTCGAATCCGATATAGATGTCAAGAACGATTCAAGCAAGTGGATGAGATCCAAAAACTTATCCTATCCTTATTGCAGGCTTGCTCGGTTCCTAAGTTGAAACCGAACAATTTAGTCGTCGACCTGCATGGGCCACCACAAAAACCATGTCACGCCCCAGTCCCAAAATATCGAGGGACTAGACACGTGACAATGGCCAGCAGCACACACCGATGGACAAACCCAATTTAATGGATCCATCGGGGCGTACTTAAGCTGTAATACAATAATAATGGTCTAGATATACTAATCTCATCCACAGAAATGAATACAACAATATCAGAATCATAAAGCAAGATCAATCTCAATATGATATAAACTCAGGAAAATAACCCGATAATGAGTCTGATACATCTGTCAAGATACAAGAATAAAGATAACCACAGCAAATACCGAGTATGGGGAAAGCCTATACCCAGATGATACCCTCGGGGATCAATCGTCTACTGGATCTGGTACTGCTCCAGTGTCTGCTCCTGCTCCATCTTCTGCTAATGCTCCTGTCCCGTGTAACTCGGGGTCGATCTCGTCTGCTAGTCCTGGGGACAAAGTCCGGTATCCAGGTCCTCAGGGGACATAACAAGGTACATAAATCGACATGCCAAAATGCAGTGTAATAGTAAATAAAATAAATAGGGTAAACTATATAACCATCTATGTGAAAATGCAATTTGAGAGCATCACTAAACTCAGGCTGAGACCACTACAAGCTCTGTGTCTTGGAGCCGGTAGCAGTGTTTACTATGTATTTTACTATGTGTTTACTATGTGTTTACTATGTTTTATATATATATATAAACTCAGCCTGTAGCCTGTGTGTCTCTCCCCACCCAATGTAATCACGCGTCTCATGTCCATGATGCACTATGTCCATGTCACGCACGATCATATCTAATGCAGCAAGTCATCTAATATCTATGAATATGATGTCTATGTCATAAAACATGTATCCTACACAGAATCACCATGAATATCTCAGGAAGATTCTGTCTCATGAATAGTGTCAAGTGTCCTGGGTTATAGTGTACTTGATAGGACAAATACGAGAATAAAGAGGGTCACAAATATCCATGTCTAGATGACAATACACAACTCCGCGTACGGTGTTGGCACCCGACTATAATCGGACGCTAAGTACGTCACACGGCCCTAGGTTAAGCATGCACAGCAATATAATAAAGCAAGGAAAATATATAACAATACTGCAGAGTTTGGCAAGGTACACTTGCCTGGGGTCCTGTTGCTGGTATGAATCAGAGTCCAAGTCACAGTCCAAATAGCCTATGTATTACAAATTTATCACGTCAAAAGATAATTTATTTTAATTTATTTAATTCTGGAATAATTACTCTAAAATCCTATTTTAATCTTATTATTCTGATTTTTATGTTAATTCCTAAATTTTGTCCAAAGAAACTGAATTTTATCAACTCGAGACTCATGGCACGCAAATCGAGGTGATCTGTTGACCAAAAAGTCAACCAACACAAACTCGACTTTCATGCATGATTTCCTGTATATTTCAGCATCAAAAACATACTAGAATTTACGGCTCGTCCGAATTCAAATTCGTTTGGGAATTATGGCACATACAAATTTTGTATTGTGCACCGATGGTTAAATTCTAACCTAGAAGTTCTACAGAATTAACAGTATGTAAATACTTCAAATTAAATTCTGGAAAAAATATATGTCGATGATCTCGACATTAGATTTCCGAAACTTTAAACGGTTCGTGATTCTGATTCCGGGTTCTCCCGAAATTGTGAAAACATCGAAACACGTCTATTTTCGGACATGCTGTGCTCTACGAATTTTCCAGAATTTAATACTAATAATTTTATAAAACAAATTATATAATCAGAAAGCTAACCTCAATATTGTTCTAACGCAAGAAACTAGGTCTCATTTGGAGTCCGGAGCTATGCGCAATGGCTTCTGGAAGATGAAGAAACCCTAGATGACAATTCTCCCAAATCTCTCTCTCTCTCTAAAATAATGAGATAATTAGGGTTATTATATTATATATATATATATATATATATATATATATATATATATATATATATATATATAGATGTACCTGCGGCTGAATGGATATCTATAGGTTGACATGTGTCAGAATCTGATTGAATGGTTTTATTTATATTATTTATTTTTGATTTGCCTTTATCAAAACATTATTTAAGTCGTTTTAAATCTAAATAACTCAAAATAAACATTAAAAATAATCATAAAAATCTGGAAAAATTAAAGAAAATATATTTTGAACCAAAAAAACCTTAGAAAAATATTTGGGATAATTTTATATTCATAGATTTCCTACTATAATTAGGAGAAGCTCTAAAAATTAGTTTTGCCATAAAACTAAAAATAAATACTAACATTATTCCACAAATTCTGAAATAATTCCAGAAAATATATAATAATATTATAAACCTTAGAAAATAACGTGGGTCCATTTTATATTCCTAAGCTTGCACCATAAATTCTACAAGTCCTAAAAATTAGTTATTAGCCTAAATAACTCCCAATAAATATTAAAAATACTCAGAAAATTCCCAAAAACTTCTAGAAAATATATTTTATTATTTAGAACATAAAATAAAAGTTTGGGATATTTTTAATTATATTTGAATCTAAAATAAATTCTTGAAAATTCTAGAAAATTACAGAAAATTGTGAAAAATCCAAATTAAAAATTTCTGAAAAATCAGGGGGTTACAGCGTTCAGTCGTCGAGGAGGCGGCGAATGGTGCAGTCGGGAATGACAGGCGGGTTGGGTTTTGTCGACGGGTGGTCGGGTTCTGGTGAGGTCGAGGAGTCATCGAGTTGCTGCTTTTCGTCGAGATGGTGGCCGCGGTGTCGTCGGCTTTAGGTGATCGTGAGGTGTGGGTTCAGCGGTTCAGGCGAGTTCTTCGGTCGGGTTCGTTGATGGGAGGCGGTGAGAAGCGGGGTGCTGGCGTGCTCAGGCGGTCGGGGTTGGCTCCGACGTGGGCTTCTGGCAAGTTCAGCGGGGTCGGGGTCGCTCAGGCGAGGTACAGGGATCCGGCGGGTTGGTGGCGGGACTGGGCTTCGGTCGGCGGTTGAAGGGGATGGTGATGAACAGGAGATGGGAGGGATGGCGTCGGCTGGAATAGTTTAGGGCTGAAGAAAAATAAAGAAAAGAAAGTTATAAATATATATATATATATATATGTGTAAAACTAGGGTTGGTGTTGAGGTTGACCTAGAAAAGTGGGCCGGTCAATACTCCTCATTGGAAAGAGGGCTTGGCTTCTCATTTAGAAATTGGAGAGCTAGGATTTCATGTTTTCAAAATGGGGGGCCAAGGTTTGATGAGGGTTGATGTTGAGTGTTACACACTCCAAAATTATGGAGAAAATTCACATGAAGGAAAATAGGGTTTCTTCATGTGTTGGTCCAATGGGGTGTGGACACCTCAATGCACTTTTGCATAAAAGTGCCCAACAATTGAAAAATTACACAAGATAAAATTTTTGGATTAATTTAATTAAACTAATATAATTGGTGTTCTAAAATTAATTGAAAGTACATGGGGCTAAAATTAGGTGGAACACAAGTTTATGAATGTGGGAGACTCAAAGTAGAATATTCCTATAATTTGGCTTGCACAAAAGGTCAAGATTATGTCTCTAATTTTGATTGGAACACACAAGGATACAAAGTTGGATTTATATAGAATTAAATATAATCGTTTGTGACAAATATTGTGCGACTAAAATAAAGCACAAGAATGCATAATTATGAGTTACACAAAGATCAAAATAGAAGACTGGCACGACTAGGACAAGGGTATAAAATTTGTAGGAAGGCAATGGCTAGTGTAGTGCTCCAAATATCGAAGCAACTGTAAGGTACAATCAATCAAATAAAATCACAGCAATTAAATATAAATAATTATCATGCAATATTAACACATTAAATTAAATAAAAAAAAGATGAAAATACCCCTATTCTTGAATATGGTAGTGACAAATTGTGAACATGACACTAGCCGCACACAATCAAACATATATCAATTTGGTCTAATTTACCGATAGACAAACACAAAATGTGTCAATCTAGGAATTCTCCCAAAATTGACACAAAATAACACATAACTTTCTCCACAGGCCTGCTATGAACCTAATTCCAATTCCTATGGATAGCCTTAGCATATAGGGTGGTTCCTAATGATTAAATCACAGATTTAGAGTCTAATTAAAGAGAGAAAACTAAATTGTACCTATTGGAAGATGAATTCCCAATGAAACCTCCAAATTGGGTGAAAAGAGCCTTCAACTTATAGATTCTTGCTCCTCCTTATAGATTATTGCTTCCTTCTTGTAGATCCTTGATTTAATAGCCTCCAATGATGATTTGGGAAATAATTGAGAAGAAATTTGGATAAAATTTGATGTGAAAATAAAGAAATTTGGTTGAGAAAAATTCTAGATCTAGATTTGAAATGAACAAATAAAGAGAGAGAAAGTTTTTACCCCCTTATATAGGTCGGCCCCTTCCCCCTTCCTCAAGCTACTATATAAAGTCTAAAATACCCCTTGGGGCCTCTCATAAAGAAATTAATTAAGGAAGGAAGGCTCTAGTCTAATTGGTTTAACTAATTAATCCTCCTCCTAATGATTGGGCTTATTATTGGGCTCAATTCTATCTAGAATTAAATGTTGGTCCATGGATCTAATTTAAACTAGTTAGGTCAACTAACACAAGTCTAAAATAAAATCTAACATGCTAACAATATTAAATAATATAATAAATAAATATTCAACATGCATAATATATAATTAATTATAAAATTACCAAAGTATTCTTTCCTAGAAAATGTGGTAGTGACACCCATCAATGTAATATGTCAGTCCATATACATCATTAACAGTGCACATGAACTTTCTTACTCTCCATATGACAACCAACACACTCAATGCAATAGAAACATAGCTATATATATATATATATATATATATATATATATATATATATATATATATAACAACTACAAATACAATACTCTAATAGATATAACCAAGGTAAATTAAATTAGAATGCAAAGTATCAAACATGTGGAGTGCACCGCATCCGTATCACACTCAATTTATGATACGCTTGCGATACGGCTCCACCACACCACCAAACGTATCACGAAGGATACGAGCAAGTGTAGAATCATAATTAAATGTACTACGAAGATCTAGCTACTCAACTACATGCCCGTGTCAAAATATGACTTGCTCAAACCCCCGTGTTGGAAGAAAACCACAATATTAACCCGTATCGCCAAATTGTCATGATACGACCTACACGTATTCAATTATGGATACGACACTAGTCTCATACAATCAAACACATGTCAATTTGGTCTAATTGACCTATTGACAAATACATGATGTGTTAATCTCAAAATTCTCCTAAAATTGACACAAAATACCACATAACTTCCTCCAAAGGCCTCCTATAAACCTAATTTCACTTCCTATGGGTAGCCTTAGTACATGGAAGGGTGCCTAATAATTGAACTATAGATTTAGAGTCTAATTATAGAGGAAAAACTTAATTATACCTATTGGAAGATGGATTCCCAATGCAAGTCTTCAAATGAGTGTCAAGAGCCTTCAACTTGTGCTCCTTCCTCCTCCTTGTAGATCATTGCCTCCTCCTTGTTCCAATATCCTCTAATGGTGAGTAGAGAAGGAATTGGAAATGAATTTGGGTAGGAATTGTTGTAGGAATGAAGGAATTTGGATAAAAAAATTCTAGATCTAGAAATGAGATGAATGGATCAAGAGAGAGTCTCTCTCCCCCCTACTATTGTCGGCCTTGCCCCTACTCCAAGTTACTATAAAAAGTCCATAATACCCCTTGGGGCTTATCACGAAGGAATTAATTAAGGAGAGAAGGTTCTAATCCAATTGGTTTAACTAATTAAGTCATCCTCCTAATGAATGGACTTGTTTGTTGGGCTTAATCTAACTAGAATTAATGTTGGTCCATGAGTCTAATCTAAACTAGTTAAGTCCACTAACACAAGTCCAAAATTAAATATAACATCTAATAATAAATAAATAACATAATAAATAAATATTCAACAAGCACATATTTAACTAATTATGAAATAACCAAAATACCCTTGCTAGAAAATGTGGTAGTGACATGGTGTAGACCCCCTCAAAAATATTTTAGGTAGACTGGATATGGTAAGAATTTTGGTTTAGTTTTAGGTTTGTCTAAGGATTAGAAATTAGGGTTGTGTTGACTGGTTCTCTAATTTAAACCCTTGGTGCACCTTACCATTGCTACAATAATTGGAGCACAACAATAGTCTTTACTTTCCAACAAATTTCTGTACTTTGACCTGACAAGCCAACCTAGACACTGGATATTTCTGTCACAAACACACTCCCTTGTGCTCTATTTTAATTATACAATTTCTCAGTCACAAAAATTAATTTTTTAATCATATGTCTTATACCTATGTCGTTGCCATCGATTTGGGGACACAAACTCAACTCGTTTGGCCTAACCAATTAAAGGATCCAAGAGTCACACCAAGCCTATACCGTCCATGACCTTTGTGTTACTCCTAATTGAGATCCTATGTACTCCCATTTTATTTAAGAGCACCTATGACACTTTATTTAATTAAATTGGAGAAATCGACTTAACCTAACCTCAAACTTAACCCAACACCATTCATGAGGGTCATATAAAACACCCAACACCCACCCATCCTACAAAATACTAAACACAACTTCCCACATCAAATCCTTACCCTTTTTCCTTTATGTGTAAATACCCAGATGTTAAGGGACTTAAATAAAAAAAGGGTGCAAGGTGTCACCCTCCTATTGGTGCAAACCAATAAAGAAACCTACCATCCTCATGTGATCGGTCACCTCACATTCTCTCTCCCCCTTGCATTGTTTTACTTTAATGTTAAATCATAGTCATTGATTCAAATTCTCTAAGCCAACTACGTCTTGAGGCCCATAGTGAGTGGAATACCACTCCTCAGTGTTATCTGAGAAAAATATATTGTCACGTCCCAGTTTAAATATAAGGAACTGAGCCACATGGCAATGGCCAGCGGGTACACTTCGACAAGCATCCCAATCTAATGGACCCGATAGAGTACACCTAAGCTGTAAAGTACACAGATAAAACCCAACATATAACACATAGACAGTGAAACTAAATCTCATCTACAGACAACAAATATATAGAGCACATAGAGAAGAACATAACTACTAACGTACAGAAGGAAAATAATATGGGAAATGTATCATAGTACAAATACGAAAAGAGTCACACGAGAACAAACACGCTAATACAAATACTGAAATGAAGGAAAGTAGTAAGATAACTAGGAACGGTATCTGAAAGCTAGATAGTAATACCGTCCCAGGGTGAAGTCACTACCAGAGATCAAACGAAGTCCTCGGGAAGGATCTCGTCCTCTACAACAGGTCCCGCTCCTGGATATACACCCGGACCGTACTCCTTCGGGTAGTCCTCCTCGCCTAAGCCTGGAAGGGAACTAGGTCCTCAGAGGGACGTAACTAGTTACAAAATACAGCATGTCATAATATAACAGAAAGAAACAAGTGTAACGTCGGTATAATCTAGCATAACCATCTAAGTGAGACACAATTCTGAAGACAATGGTTGACGCGTGGGCTGTCCAAAATAAAATCGTAGCTCCGGACACAAAGACACACAGGACGTATCGTAGCTTTGAGCAAAAAGTCACACGGGTAATACTACTACTTCGGATACAGGAACACTACATAAATAGGACATATACGTATTTATAGTGCGTGCAGAAAAGCCCAAACGTCTAGTAACTGTCTTTTCCTCCCAAAGCGGTTAACGAGTGTTCGTTGAACCTGAACCTCTATCTAACAGTCTCGTCATACTGAAGTAACTATCAACAATCATGACCCTAAAGCCGTCCCAGTTTTTGTCATGCTGACAATATCAAGATACAGGAAATCTGGCACGATGACGGTGTCTGAATATGTCCTAGGGTTATGATGTAACCAAGTGTGTACATCAAGGTGTTGCGAATATCTATCAATCGTTACCAGACATTACCGACGAACGTCTGCACCCAGTTATGACCCGGACGTGAAGTAACAATTTTGATCCAAAGCGCGCACAATACATAAAATAAATAAATAGAAATCTGGTAATGAAATATAGGATGGCAAGGTACACTTGCCTGGATCCTATCGTGAAGATGGGGCTCTGGTACAACGTCCAAGTCCGCGGATCCCGTAGTACCTAGAGACGAGATACAAGCTCAATTAATAAACTATCACAATACTATTCTAAAATAAGAGGTGACACACGTCTAGCATAGGCTTCAGTTTTAATTACATAGCTCACATAGACACTAAGCTAGAGGGTTGACCAAGGTTGAATAGAGGTACGTTGCATCTAATACGATCAATCATCCATATAATCATTATCAAACCAAATCCTCAATCCTACTATTTATCCTAGTATTTTCAGTAGTTCAAGCTATGCTCATCCTCAGATTCCACCCTTGTATTCACAGACATTATCATGTACATTTAAATATATCATCCTCAAATAAAATAATTATTAATTATTAAACCCTTAATTATAAAATCGTCTTTTTATTATTCGAACATCGTTTCACATATACATAGCCCCTCCTCTATCAATTCGTTATTAGTTATCAAGTCCTCAACCAATGAACAACTTAAGATATCACAACACATACTCCTCAATCAAGTCGGCATTAGTTATCAATCCTCAACAAAAGTCCAACTTACGATATCAAAACATATTTCCTAATTATAAACATACTCTTCAATACCTACCAAAAATACATATAACATAAACCCTAAAACTCAAAGTAGAATTTATAAACCCTAAAACTTAATATAGCATTCATAAACCCTAACCCTAACTAGGTTCTCTTGTAAAAAGAAGCAATACTACACTAAAACTAGGAGATGGGTGTGGAGTTACCCCGGTGGCGGCGGGTGGTGGCAGCGACGATGCTGCAGCTCCGGTCAAGGATGGCGTCGACCTCAGGGGTGGCACGCATCTCGACCGAGGTGGCATAGTACAAGTGAGTGGAGTTGTTGATCGAGGTGGTGGTCGTGGGGGATAAAACTGGTTGTGGAGATGGTGGTGTTGGCCGTGGAGGTGGTGGTGCTGGCCGTGGAGGTGGTGGTGCTGGCCGGAGTTGCAGTGGTTGATGGCGGGATGGAGGTGGTCGGCCGGAGTTGGTGGAGCGGGGATGGTCAACTGCAGTTGGGTGCTGCGGGTTCTCGTCGGAGAAGAAGAGCAGGGGTCGTCGCTCGCGGAGGAGGGCAGGTGGGTGGAAGTGGATCGTGGTGGTGGTACGAGGGGGGGGAGACAGGATGGAGGTGGTCGTCGAGATGGACATGGCAGTGGTCGAGATGGAGTAGTGTGGAGGTGGTGGTCATGAAGGTGGTTGATGGCGGTGGTTTATGGAGACGACGGTGGTGGCAGCGGGTGTTGGCCAAGGGTGGTGCAGCAGTTGCTCGGCCGGAGAGGACTGTGGTGGTGGAGCAGTGGTGACTCATCGGCATAGAAGAGCGGAGTGAGGGCGGACAATTCGTAGAGGAAGGAGAAGAAGAAGTGAAGAGAAAGAAGAAGAAGAAGAAGAAGAGAAAATAGGAATGGTTCGGCTGGAGAAGAAAGGAAGAGGGAGGAGAGTGAGAGAGGGGGGGTTCCTAGGTTCCTAGGGATAGGGATTAGGGCCGGCACATTTGGAAAGGGGGTGAGGTTGAGTGATTATATAGGATAGTGTATGGTAAGGATGATGCTTTATTTTGAATGGAGGGCCAAGATTTGTCATGAAGAAAAGTGTACAAACAAAAGGGGAGAGAGAGTGTTGATTGGACCGGTCAAAGAGACAGAGGGGGTTTCTTCATTGGCCTTGACCAATAGGGTGGTGACACCTAGCCCCATATTTGCAAATAAGCCCCTTAACTTTTGGGTATTTGCACATGCATGAAAAATGAATGGGATATTGGGTTAAGTTGTGTGTTTTGTATGGGCTTAATGAATGGGGTATTGGGTTAAGTTGGGGTTAAGTTGGGATTAGTCAAAGTTGGTATCCCTAATTTAATTAAAATAAATTGTCATGTGCTCTTAAATTAAATGGGGGCACATGGAGTCTCAATTAGGAGTGACACAAATGTCATGAACGGTGTAGACTTGGTGTCAGTCTTGGTCCCTTTAATTATTTCGGCTAAACGGGTTGAGTTTGTATCCCAAATTTGATGGCAACGACAAAGGTACGCGACATAGGATTTAAAGAATTAATTTTGGGACTGGAAAGTTGTGTAATTAAATTAGAGCACAAGGGATTGTGTTTGTGAGTGACAAAAAATTTTAGGGCCTAGGTTGCCTTGTTAAGTCAAGAGTGCAATAACTAGTTGGAAATTTAGGGCTATTGTTGGGCTTCAAATATTGAAACATTGGTAGGGTGCACCAAGGGTTTAAATAAAGAATCAGACCACTGCAACATAATTTCTAAACCTCAAATACCCTGACGCTATAATAATATTTCTAATCCTATCTAGTCTACCTAAAATAATAATTTAGGGGGTTTACATCCTTCCCAACTTAGAAGAATTTTGTCCCTAAAATTAAAGCACGAATGATAGCTACGAGAATTTAAAAGTAAATAGGTAATCGAATGTAGTACATAAATTCGTACCTTGGTCCTCAAATAAATACGAAAAATAATGCTGAATGGAATCCTCGAGCTCCCAGGTAGACTCGCCTGGCGATTGATGCTTCCATGCAACCTTGACCAGTCAAATAGTCTGACCCCACAAAATCTTCTCACTGTGATCGAGTATCCCCACTGGCTTCTCTGCATATGATAAATTGGGCTCGACTGTAATCTCTGAATGATCAAGCACGTGGCTAGGGTTTACCACGTATTTCCTCAACTGCGATACGTGAAATACGTTGTGCACTCCTTCTAATGATGGGGGCAATGCAAGATGATAAGCCACTTTGCCAACTCGTTCCAAGATGTCAAAAGGTTCGATGTACCTCAGACTCAGCTTGCCTCTACCCCCGAATCTGATGGTACCATGAGTAGATGATATCTTCAAAAATACATAGTCACCTTCCTTAAACTCCAAAGATCTACGGTGCGCATCTGTCCAATGTTTTTGTCTATCTTGTACTGTGCGCAGGTGGCTCTGAATCTGCTTTACTTTCTCCACTGTCTGTGTCACCAACTCTGGACCAAGTATCTGACGCTCTCCCACGTCACTCCAATATACCGGTGACCTACACTTCCTACCGTACAGTGCCTCATAAGGTGCCATCTGTATGCTGGCCTGATAGCTATTGTTATAGGAAAATTCTACCAAGTGTAGATGGTCCTCCCAAGATCCTCTAAAGTCGATCATGCACGCTCTCAACATATCCTCTAGTATCTGAATCATGCGCTCTGACTGACCATCAGTTTGTAGATAAAATGCAGTGCTAAACTTGAGACGACTTCCTAGACTCTCCTGCATACTCCGCCAAAAATATGACATAAATCTGGAATCATGATCCGATACAATGCTGACAGGCACTCCATGTAGTCGTACTATCTACCTTATATACATGTCAGCTAATATCTTCGTGGACTGCCCAACTCTGAAGAGAAAGAAATATGCAGACTTGGTGAGTCAGTCTACGACAATCCAGACTGCATCCTTTTCGCTAGGGCTCCTCGGGAACCCTGTGACAAAGTCCATGGTAATATGTTCCCACTTCCACTTGGGAATGGGAAGCGGCTGCAATAGTCCTGTAGTCCTCTGATGTTCAGCCTTGACTTGCTGACAGACCAAATATCTCACCACAAATCTTGTAATCTCCCTCTTCATCCCATGCTACCAGTAGTGTTGTCTCAAATCTCGGTACATCTTTGTACCCCCGAAATGAATAGAATAAATCGAGCTATAAGCCTCGGTCATCAACTCCTGACGTAGCTCGCCACTCAGAACTTATAGGTGACTCAATGTTCCATCTTCATGAATCCGGAGTCCCGTCTGCATGCCAGCCTCTGTCCTCTCTCACAGTCATCAGAATCTCGTATTTGTAGGCAGGGCTGTCTTGATCCTCTCAATCAATATAGACTGAACCTCTAGACTGGCTATCTGTCCATCCATACCTGGCAATACAACCTCTATCCCGAGCTCCTGAAGATCCTCTAATAATTGTCGCTGAGTCGTCAAAAAGTATGCCATGGGCTTCCTGCTTAAGGCATCTGCTACTACATTCGTCTTGCTAGGGTGGTACTGTAACTCTATATCATAGTCTGTCATCAACTCTAGCCATCGCCTCTGTCTCATATTGAGCTCCTTCTGAGTATAGACATACTTCAGACTTTTGTGATCTGTGTAAATCTTAACACGCTCTCCATAAAGGAAGTGCTGCCATAGCTTTAGTGCAAATATCACTGCTGCTAGCTCTAGATCGTGCGTCAGATAGTTTTTCTCATGAACTCTCAGTTGTCTCGATGCATAGGCTATCACCTTGCCGTGCTATATCAGTACACATCCTAATCCGCTTCCAGCCGCATCACTATACACTATAAATTCTCCCGATCCTGAAGGAAGTGTCAAAATCGGTGTTTATGTCAGACACTTCTTTATCTTATCGAAAGCTGTCTGACACTCCTCAGTCCAGATAAAATCCTCGCCTTTTTACGCCAGTCCCATCATAGGCGCAGCGATCCTCGAGAATTTTTCCACGAACCTCCTATAATATCCAGCAAGTGCGAGAAAACTCCTAATCTCTGTAACTGATATAGGGGTAGGCCACGTCTCTACTGCAGTAACCTTCTCCGGGTCAACTGTGTCATGACCCGCACCCGGTATAAGGGTACTAGTCGGAAACAACCCCAGCCTATATCGCAGAATCGGCGGTAGAAAGCTGTCTAGATGAACTATCTAACAATATAATGAACCACCAATAATGATAGTATACTCAATCACAGAACTAAGATAGAAATGAGCATGAATCAGATAAAGAATAGAATAGTCACAATACAACTCATGAGTCTAAAATAATACATCTATGAGTCTGAAGAAGTAACAAAATAAGCTGGAGACAAATCCAATACAAAGAATACTACGAAGCTACAACTCCAGGGTCAACTGTCTCAGTTGGGATAAGTCCCTCTTGAGTCAGGGTCTCAGAATCTAAATCCATAACATCCTGGGGTCCATAATAGGTAGGGTACCACTCCTCAGTGTCATCTGGAAAAATATATCCAGTCAGGAAAGGAGTAGAGTACATCTCTAACAGCAGTTCTAATTAATGATAAAAACTATGTAACAGTAAATAGCTGTGGATAAACAAGATGCACAATAGATACAAGAGATATATATACAATAAGAAAATACTGGAAATAAATACAATAATGAACAATATGCCAATGAAACAATAATACTAATGACTAAGTGTGTGAGTACTAGCTTAACATGTGATCGGCTTGGGCAAGATGCAATGCAGCCTGGCTAATCGTACGTGTGGTGTAAGATCAATACTATTCAGCAATCAGTACTTTATTCAATAGGGATATTGATCACATATCTATACTAATACTCCCCACCCCCGACTGGTATAATAGATCCAACCACGGTATGCTTTGGCACGAGATTCCCTAAGAAGATAGCTAGTCTTCTCGAGAATCGTTGTCTGTACATGTACAAGATAACCAATGAAACAATACTTGCACCATATACACCATATACTAAGGAATAACATCTCATGATGAGATCCGGATATACCAATCCGTGTAACCATAGTGTCAAGAGAACATGGATATCTACACTAGATATAATGAACATAGAGGATATCATATATGAGAAACTATCAGAGAATGTACTCGCCTGAAGTCCAATGAATAGTCTCACAGATGTCTGACTCAGTGCCTCGAAGACCTAGATATGGAATACAACATTAATACAAGGTCCCGAAAAGAGAATAAGTTTAAACTAGTCAACTTCTAGGTCAATAAGTCAATTCTAAGTCAAAAGTCAACTATTGTCAACTATGGTCAACCCAAGGTCAACTATTTATTTCTAGGTTGCACAAGTCTAACACAAAAATCTAGGGTCAAGATATTAAAATCTAAGTCATAAAACCACATCCTAAAATATTAGGATACCGTATCTCCGGATACGTGAATCCAAGGTAAACCTCACAATACACATATATCAACCATAATGTATAATAATATAGAATATTAATTACAAACAAATAAGAACCATGGTTTTGAACCAACTTGGTATCCACACAAAGTCATAAACTTGATACCCAAACCCCGTATCTTGAGTATCCCACTTACCTTGGTTTCCACAAGGTAATACTCAATACCTTTGATATAGTAATTACCCTCATACATAATATAATATATATACTAATATTATATAATTAAGAAACATAACAATACTAGTATTATATCTCACAATTAATACATATATATATATATATATATATAAATATAACATATAAACTATATACTAAAGCCTGTCTAACTGTCACTGAAAGCAGTATTAAAAAACACCGATTTTTCAGTAAACAGACTTTCAGTGACAGTTCAGGCTGTCACTGAATCGCCGTCGCTACTGCTACTGCATTGTTGCACTGCTGCCACCCCTTTGGTGACGGTTTTCAACCGTCACCAAAGTCTCCGTCGCAACTGCTGCGAATTCCCGCTGCTGCATGCGATTATTAATGACAGTGGCAGCTCTGTTATTAATCCCCTTCGCCACTGTTACAGCGGCTGCTGCTGTAACCGCCTCTAATATTGACAGTTCTTCTGTCATTAATCCTACTGTCACAAAAAACAATATATATATATATATATATATATATATATATATATATATATATATATATATATCAATATATATATAAATCAATAATTAAAATATATATTTCTATATATATATATAATCCAACACATATATATTATATACATCTATATAAATAAATACCAATAGCTATAAAACACATCCTATGTACTAATGTACATACTACAACATGGTTAAAAGTACACATACATAAATATGTTAATAAATATACATCCACACATATATATAAATAATCACATAATAACTATAAATAATATAATACTTAATTAAACACATATATATATTTTATAAAACATTTTCATATATTTTATATTCCTAACATAATTTGTAACATATATAAATGCATGTAGAAGAAAGCTACATATATATTTATACATTATATTAGTACACATATAATACATAGATCTATGCTACAATAAATACCATAATAAATACACTATAATAAATATATAACATCTATATATATATATATACTAAATTATAATTCAAGAATTAAAGCACAAATAATTAGATCTACACATAAACACACCACAATTGGAGAGTATCACACCGTATCCCACTAGATCTAGGATACGAATGCGACACGAGTCCAACACACATCCAATTGCATCCCGAAGGACAAGCAAGTCACAAATATTATTTATGAACAAATTAAAGTGTCAAATATAGATCTATGTGTCCGTGTCAAAATACGATATGTACAAAGTCCCGTGTCGGAGGGAAAACCCCCAAAACAACACGTATCACCAAATTATTGGGATACAACCTATACGTACCCAATTATGGACACGACACTAGCCCCAAACACATAAACACATGCCCAATTGATCTATAAGATCAATTGACACACACAACAAAATGTCAATTTAGAATTCCCTCAAAATTGACACAAAAAGTACCATAACTTTCTCCATGGGTCTCCTATGAACACAAAACCAAGTCCTATGGGTAGTACATACATATGGGTTGATTTTCCATAATTAAATCTCATATTTAGAAGCTATTTTAAGGGGAAAAACTGAATTATACCTATTAGGAGATGGATTCCCAATGAAACCTCCAATTGAGATAAAATTGCCTCCAAATTGTATATCCTTGCTCCTCTTTGTAGATCCTTGCTTCCTCCTTCTAGATCCTTGCTTCTTAACTCTCTAATAGTGAATTGGGAAGGAATTGGAATGAATTTGGTAGGGAAATGAAATAGGAATGAAGGAAATTTGCTAGTGGGAAATTCTAGATCTAGATTTGGAATGAAAAAGAGAGGAGAGAGAAATTTCCCCCTCTTTTAATAGGCCGGCCCTTACCTCTCCCTCAAGTAATTATGAAATATCCAATATACCCCTTGGGGCCTCTCATGAAGAAATAATTAAGGAAGGAAGCTTCTAGTCTAATGATTTAATTAATTTAATCCATCTCCTTAACAATGGGCTTTCTAAATGGGCTAAGTCTAACTAATTAATTCATGTTGGTCCATGGGTCCAAACTAAACTAGTTAGGTCCACTAACTCAAGTTCAAAATAATTAAATAATATCTAACAACAATTAAATAATACAACAATAATTATTTACCATGCAAAATATTTAATTAAATAGGAAAAGACTAAAATATCCTTTCCTAAAAAATGTGGTAGTGACAAGTCTACCCTCCTTAAAATAATTTTGTCCTCGAAATTCAAAGATAAAAACTACCCCCCAAAAAATAACAGAATGGAACTAAAGAATCACAACTAACTATAGAAGAACATAACTAGAAAATAACATACCTCAAGGTACAAACAAATATGGATAACGCTCTCGTATTTTATCCTCTCTCTCCCAGGTAGACTCCCCCGGAGAGTGATGCCTCTATGCGACGCGCACCAAAGGAATAGTCTGGTTCCTCAGCACCTTCTCTCTCCGATCCAGAATCTCAATTGGCTGCTCTGGATAGCTAAGAGTAGGGCCCACCTCTATCTTCGAGTGGTCCAATACATGACTAGGATCTGCCACGTATCGTCTCAACTATGACACATGAAACACGTTGTGTATTCCCTCCAATGCAGGTGGCAAGTCTAGTCTATAAGCAACTGCACCGACCCTCTCTAGAATAGTGAAAGGTCCGATGAATCGCGGACTAAGCTTTCCGCCTCCACCGAAGCGAATCGTGCCTCGTATCGGAGAAATCCTAAGAAACACCAAACTACCCACCTAGAACAAAACACAAGCTTAAGAACTTAATCTATAACAACAACCAAAAACAAGCACAACAAAATCTAACTATACCTCAAACTCCAAAGGTCTCCGATGGCTATCGACCCAATGTCGCTGTCTGTCCTGCGCCACTCGAAGTCTGTCTCTGATTAACTGAACCTTCTCTGCTGCATCCACAACCATCTTTGGCCCAAGCAAAACTCTTTCTCCGACGTCGTCCCAAGACAAAGGAGTACGACACCTCCGACCATATAGAGCTTCAAAAGGTGACATCTCTATACTGGCCTGGTAACTGTTGTTGTAAGCAAACTCTACCAAATGGAGATGGTCCTCCCAAGAACCCCTGAAATCTAGTACACAAGTGCACAACATATCCTCGAGAGTCTGGATAGTCCTCTCTGACTGCCCATCTATCTGGGGATGATATGCAGTACTGAACTTGAGCTGAGTGCCCAAACTCTCCTGCAAACTCCTCCAGAAATGAGAAGTGAAATGACTATCCCGATCTGAGACTATGCTGACGAGAACTCCATGTATCCTAACGATCTGCCTCACATACATCTCTGCCAGCTTCTCCGTAGACAAACCCACCTTGAAAGGCAAAAAGTGGGCCGACTTGGTCAACCTATCAACAATGACCCAAATCGGGTCTTTCCCTCCTGGAGATCGTGGAAGTCCGGACACAAAATCCATAGT
Source organism: Iris macrosiphon (assembly GCA_036927795.1). Lineage (NCBI taxonomy): Eukaryota > Viridiplantae > Streptophyta > Magnoliopsida > Asparagales > Iridaceae > Iris > Iris macrosiphon. The sequence continues at coordinate 51,720,272 of JAYESA010000017.1, read as the reverse complement.
AATATGTTCCCACTTCCACTCTGGAATGGGTAATGGCTGAAGTAAACCTCCTGGCTTCTGCCTCTCGGCTTTCACCTGCTAGCACACTAAGCATCTGTATACAAACTGTGCCACTTCCCTCTTCATGCCATACCACCACACACTCTTTCGCATATCCCGATACATCTTGTTAGCACCTGGATGCATGGAATACTGAGAGTGATGCACTTCCTGCAATACCTCCTTACGCAGCTCCCCACTAGGCACACACAATCTATCTCCATGCCTCAAAGATCCATCCTCTGCAATAGTAAAATTATTTTCCAATCCTGCTCTCACCTGAGCTCTGGTACTCCTCAGAGATACATCATCATACTGTGCTGCCTTGATCCTATCTATCAAATCTAAGTGTATCTGCAATCCCCACATCTGCATAGCACACCCAGGAACAATCATCTCAATGCCCAAGCTCTCCAAGTCCTCCAACAAATATCGATCCTGCGTCAAGAGCATAGCTACCGGATACCTGCTCAAAGCATCGGCAACTACATTGGCTTTCCCAGGATGATATTGTAAAGAGATATCAAAATCCTTCATCAGTTCCAACCACCGACGCTGCCTCATGTTCAACTCCTTCTGCGTGAAAACGTACTTCAAGCTTTTGTGGTCTGTGAAGATCTCCACACACTCTCCGTACAAATAATGTTTTCACAACTTTAGAGCAAAGATGACTGCTGCCAACTCCAAATCATGGGTAGGATAGTTCTTTTTATGAGGATGCAATTGCCTGGATGCATAGGCAATCACTTTCCCATGTTGCTGAAGAACACAACCCAAATCCTTCCCCGATGCATCACTATAAATAGTAAAACCTCCGGATCCTGATGGCAACGTCAAAATAGGAGCAGACGTCAACCTCTTCTTCAACTCCTCAAAAGCAACCTGGTAATCCTCCGTCCAAACAAACTCCACATCCTTCCTTGTGAGTCTGGTCATCGGCTCGGCAATCCTCGAAAAATCTTGCACAAACTTCCTGTAGTAGCCTGCCAATCCTAAGAAACTCCTGATCTCTGCTACCGAACTTGGAGTCTTCCAAGATTCCACTGCTGAAATCTTCTTCGGATCCACTGAAATACCATCACCAGTCACAATATGCCCCAAGAACTCTACCTTGTCCAAGAAAAACTCACACTTGGACAACTTCCCATACAGCTTCTCCTTCCTCGGCACCTCCAACACAATCCTCAAATGCTCCTCATGCTCCTCCGGTGTCCTCGAGTATATGATTATGTCGTCGATGAACACCACCACGAACTTGTCAAGGTACTGGTGGAACACCTTGTTCATCAAGTTCATAAATACCGCCGGTGCATTAGTCAAACCAAACGACATCACCATAAACTCGTACTGACCATACCGAGTTCTAAAAGTAGTCTTCGGTATGTCCTCCGGCTTCACCTTCACTTGATGGTAGCCTGATCTCAAATCTATCTTAGAAAACACCTTCGCACCACTCAACTGATCAAACAGATCATCAATCCGTGGTAAAGGATACTTATTCTTGATAGTGAGATTATTCAAAGTCCTGTAATCAATGCACATGCACACCGATCCATCATTCTTCGGTACAAACAATACCGGGGCTCCCCATAGTGAAGAACTCGATCTGATAAACCCCTTATCCTGTAATTCGTCCACCTGCTTCTTCAACTCGACTAGCTTGCTGTTGTTTACTCTATAGACATGCTGCAAAATTAGTTCTGCACCTGGCACCAAGTCTATAGAAAATTCAATATCTCGATCTGGCGGCAATCCTGGCAATTCCTCAGGAAACACATCCAAGAACTCTGCTATCAACGGATGCGACAACTCCTTGTCTTCCACCATAGCTCCACAAATAATGCCTTCGCCTTGCTCTGCAGCTCCTCTAGCAAACTCTGGCTCTCCTGGCGGACCAAACAAAACTCTACCTCCTCTACAATCTATGCTAGCACGGTGCCTACTCAACCAATCCATCCCGAGTACAATGTCATAGCCCGAAAGTGGCATTACAAGTAGACACGTACTCAACTCTCGGCCTTCCAAAGTAACTCTTCGATCCTTGCAAATATCATTAACCAGGATAATGCCTCCCCCGGTCATGATCTTGCAAGTCCTAAGCAAAGACTCAGCTACCAAACCATGCTTTAGAGCAAAAGAAACAGATACAAAACTATGGGAAGCACCACTATCAAACAATGCTAAAGCTAGAATGGAATCAAGAAGAATAGAACCTGTGATGACATCTCCGGTGGGTTCATCCTCTTCGACGGTCATAGCAAACGCTTGTCCCTGCCGAGCACCTCCCTGCTGTTGATGCTGGACAAAATGTTGCTGCTGTGTCGGAAGCGGTCCCCTCGGCTGTGCTGCAGGTGGTCTCGTTTGTGCCCTCGGAGCTGGAGCTGCTCCCTGAACTGCACGACGAGGACACTCCCTCGATTGATGCCCGTCAATACCACAATACAAACAAACTCCTAGCCTCCTCCTGCAACTTCCCAGATGTGGCCGGGCTTCTTGCAGTAGTTGCATAGAGCTTGTTGTAACTGTCTCTGCTGCTGAGGTACCTGGTGAAAAGGCACTCTAGCTGGAGTCTGGTTTTGCTGTGGCTGCTGGAAAGGTCTGGACTGGAAATAAGGATGTTTGGCTGATACTGTACTGCCGTTGGCCCCCAGAAAAGAATCACGGTCTCACTTGGTCTTCAAACCCAAATCCCGCTCAACCTTGCGTGCCTCCGCAAGTATCTCCGAGTATGTCTCATAAAAAGACGGAATGAGAATCTTTACTTCCCAGTTTAGACCCTCACAAAAATGAATAGCTCGCACCTCCGGCTCTCTCACCAGATACTCTGCAAATTGGCTCAACCTGTTGAACTCCGCAGCGTACTCCTCCACAGACATGCTCCCCTGACTGAGACTCTCAAACTGTCTTCCCAAGTCTAGCCTGTCTGCCCGGGCGAAAAACTTCTTCTTAAAAAGGTCCTTGAATACCTCCCAAGATTGTCCTGCGTCAACTAGAACCGGCTCATTCCTGAACCAAGTACGAGCGACGTCGAACAGTTGAAGTCCTACAGTCTCAACCCTCAGATCCTCAGAAAGATGGGACACCCTCATAAGACGCTCAATGTCCTCGAGCCAATCATCATCATAGATGATGCCCTCCGTCCCTTTTAAAAACCCTAGGCTCCAGTCTCTTGAAGTCCTGAATGTTGCCTGGCTGAAGCTGAGCAACCTGAAGAACAACCTGCTGCTGGACCAGAACTTCTCTCTCAACTACAGCACGAGCAAGCTGATGAGCACTCTCGATGCCCTACCGTAGAACGTCGGTCTGCCTCTGATGTGCCTCTAACTGAGCCCTCTGTGCCTCGAGCATCTCATGAAATAGTGTAAACATCTGTGACGCCTCTGCTGGCACAGGAGGTGGAGGTGGAGGTGGAAGCCCCTCAGATACAGCTGGCACAGTCCTCTGAGTAGGTGGTGGACCTCCGAAAGCAGCTGACACTCCAATCACCGGAGAAGTGACTGGTGCAGGCCCTCGAGATATCGCAGACCTCTCAGAAACTTCTCTCCCCTACTGCGATCTAGTCTTAGACGGCATCCTGAGATAAAGAGAAAGAAAGAATCAATATGGCATAAGATGTAAGACATCAAGAAAATGACAGTTTAGAGATCAAGTATCAATATCAAAGGAGAATAGTTGATTCAAAAGAATTTTCCTAGATGTGATTGAGAATCTCAGCCTATATCCGATATCCTATCGCAGGCTCGCAGTAGTACAACTAAATTGTCGTACTACCACGGCATCACATACTTTGTGAAGCTAGACCTGCATGGGCCACTACCAAAAATGTGTCACGACCCACACCCGGTGTAAGGGTGCTAGTCGAAAACAACTCCCAGCCTACGCCGCAGAATCGGCAGTAGAACGCTGTCTGGATGAACTATCTAACAATATAATGAACCACCAAAAATGATAGTATACTCAATCACAAAACTAAGATAGAAATGAGCACGAATCAGATAAAGAATAGAATAGTCACAATACAACTCATGAGTCTAAAATAATACATCGATGAGTCTGAAGAAGTAACAAAATAAGCTGGAGACAAATCCAATACAAAGAATACTACGAAGCTACAACTCCAGGGTCAACTGTCTCAGTTGGGATAAGTCCCTCTTGAGCCAGGGTCTCAGAATCTAAACCCACAACATCCTGGGGTCCATAATAGGTAAGGTACCACTCCTCAGTGTCATCTGAAAAAATATATCCAGTCAGGAAAGGAGCAGAGTATATCTCTAACAACAGTTCTAATTAATGATAAAAACTATGTAACAGTAAATAGCTGTGGATAAACAAGATGCACAATTGATACAAGAGATATATATACAATAAGGAAATATTGGAAATAAATACAATAATAAACAATATGCCAATGAAACAATAATACTAATGACTAAGTGTGTGAGTACTAGCTTAACATGTGATCGGCTTGGGCAAGATGCAATGCGGCCTGGCTAATCGTACGTGCGGTATAGGATCAACACTATTAAGTAATCAGTACTTTATTCAATAGGGATATTGATCACATATCTACACTAATACTCCCCACCCCCAACTGGTATAATAGATCCAACCACGGTATGCTATGGCACGAGATTCCCCAAGAAGATAGCTAGTCTTCCCGAGAATCGATGTCTGTACATGTACAAGATAACCAATGAAACAATACTTGCACCATATACACTATATACCCAGGAATAATATCTCATGACGAGATCCGGATATACCAATCCGTGTAACCATAGTGTCAAGAGAATATGGATATCTACACTAGATACAATGAACATAGAGGATATCATAAATGAGAAACTATCAGAGAATGTACTCGCCTGAAGTCCAATGAATAGTCTCACAGATGTCTGACTCGGTGCCTCGAAGACCTAGATATGGAATACAATATTAATACAAGGTCCCGAAAAGAGAATAAGTTTAAACTAGTCAACTTCTAGGTCAATAAGTCAATTCTAAGTCAAAAGTCAACTATGATCAACTATGGTCAACCCAAGGTCAACTATCTATTTCTAGGTTGCACAAGTCTAACACAAAAATCTAGGGTCAAGATATTAAAATCTAAGTCATAGAACCACATCCTAAAATATTAGGATACCGTATCTCTGGATACGTGAATCCAAGGTAAACCTCATAATACACATATATCAACCATAATGTATAATAATATAGAATATTAATTACAAACAAATAGGAACCATGGTTTTGAACCAACTTGGTATCCACACAAAGTCACAAACTTGATACCCAAACCCCGTATCTTGAGTATCCCCCTTACCTTGGTTTCTACAAGGTAATACTCAATACCTTTGATATAGTAATTACCCTCATACATAATATAATATATATATACTAATATTATACAATTAAGAAACATAACAATACTAGTATTATATCTCACAAATAATACATATATATATACATATATACATATATAAATATAACATATAAACTATTATATACTAAAAATTGTCTAACTGTCACTGAAAGCAGTGTTGAAAAACACTGATTTTTCAGTAAACAGACTTTCAGTGACAGTTCAGGCTATCACTGAATCGTCGTCGCTACTGCTGCTGCGTTTTTGCACTGCAGCCACCCCTTTGGTGACAGTTTTCAACCGTCACCAAAGTCTCCGTTGCAACTGCTGCGAATTCCAGCTGCTGTATGCGGTTATTAATGACAGTGGTGGCTCTGTCATTAATTCCTGCCGCCACTGTTACAGCGACAGCTGCTGTAACCGCCTCTAATAATGACAGTTCTTCTGTCATTAATCCTACTGTCACAAAAAATAGTATATATATATATATATATATATATATATATATATATATATATATATATAAATCAATAATTAAAATATATATTTCTATATATATATATATAATCCAACACATATATATTATATACATCTATATAAATAAATACCAATAGCTATAAAAACACATCCTATCTACTAATGTACATACTACAACATGGTTAAAAGTACACATACATAAATATGTTAATAAATATACATCCACACATATATATAAATAATCACATAATAACTATAAATAATATAATACTTAATTAAACACATATATATATATTTTATAAAACATTTTCATATATTTTATATTCCTAACATAATTTGTAACATATATAAATGCATGTAGAAGAAAGCTACATATATATTTATACATTATATTAGTACACATATAATACATAGATCTATGCTACAATAAATACCATAATAAATACACTATAATAAATATATAACATCTATGTATATATATACTAAATTATAATTCAAGAATTAAAGCACAAATAATTAGATCTACACATAAACACACCGCAATTGGAGAGTGTCACACCGTATCCCACTAGATCTAGGATACGCATGCGACACGAGTCCAACACACATCCAATTGTGCCCCGAAGGACACAAGCAAGTCACAAATATTATTTATGAACAAATCAAAGTGTCAAATATAGATCTATGTGTCCGTGTCAAAATATGATATATACAATATCTCGTGTCAGAGGGAAAACCGCCAAAACAACACATATCACCAAATTGTTGGGATACGACCTACACGTACCAAATTGTGGATACGACACTAGCCCCAAACACATAAATATATGCCCAATTGATCAATAGGATCAATTGACACACACAACAAAATGTCAATTCGGAATTCCCTCAAAATTGACACAAAAAATACCATAACTTTCTCCATGGGTCTCCTATGAACACAAAACCAAGTCTTATGGGTAGTACGTACATATGGCTTGATTTTCCATGATTAAATCTCAGATTTTGAAGCTATTTTAAGGGGAAAAACTGAATTATACCTATTGGGAGATGGATTCCCAATGAAACCTCCAATTGAGATAAAATTGCCTCCAAATTGTAGATCCTTGCTCCTCTTTGTAGATCCTTGCTTCCTCCTTCTAGATCCTTGCTTCTCAACTCTCTAATGGTGAATTAGGAAGGAATTGGAATAAATTTGGTAGGGAAATGAAATGGAAATGAAGAAAATTTGGTAGTGGAAAATTCTAGATCTAGATTTGGAATGAAAAATAGAGGAGATAGAAATTTCCCCCTCTTTTAATAGGCCGGCCCTTACCTCTCCCTCAAGTAATTATGAAATGTCCAATATACCCCCTTGGGGCCTCTCATGAAGAAATAATTAAGGAAGGAAGCTTCTAGTCTAATGATTTAATTAATTTAATCCATCTCCTTAACAATGGGCTTTCTAAATTGGCTAAGTCTAACTAATTAATTTATGTTGGTCCATGGGTCCAAACTAAACTAGTTAGGTCCACTAACTCAAGTCCAAAATAATTAAATAATATCTAACAACAATTAAATAATTCAACAATAATTATTTACCATGCACAATATTTAATTAAATAGGAAAAGACTAAAATACCCTTTCCTAGAAAATGTGGTAGTGACAAACTGATAGTCCATCTCCGGTGATTATATGTCCCAGGAATGGTACTCTATCCAAGCAAAACTCACATTTTCTGAGCTTGGCATACAGCCTCTCCTGCCTCAGCGTCTCCAACACGATTCTGAGATGTCTCTCGTGCTCCTCCTGGCTCTTGGAATATACCAATATGTCGTCGATAAATACCACCACGAACTTATCTAAGTACTGGTGGAAAATATTGTTCATCAGGCTCATAAATACTGCTGGTGTGTTGGTTAAACCAAACGGCATGACTAGAAACTCATAGTGCCCGTACTTCGTTCGAAAAGACATCTTCGGAATGTCCTCCCTTCGTACCTTGATCTGATGATAGCCGGATCTAAGATCTACCTTTGAGAATACACATACGCCACTAAGCTGATCAAATAAATCATCGATGTGCAGCAAAGGGTACTTGTTCTTTATTTTTACAGCATTTAATACCCTGTAATCGATACACAACCGTACCGTCCCGTCCTTCTTCGGCACAAATAAGATGGGTGCTCCCCATGGAGAAATACTAGCCCGAATGAAACCCTTTTCTAAGAGGTCATCTACTTGGACCTTCAACTCAACCAACTCCTTCGGTGCTAGTCTGTAGACGGGGGAAGTAACTGGCTCGGCTCCGGGAGTCAACTCTATAGTGAACTCTATCTCTCTGTCAGGTGGCAGGCCTGGAAGATCCTCTGGAAATACATCCTCAAACTCTGATATAAAGTGAAGGTACATTGGTTCACCTTCTATAATGTGTGTCACTAAGGTAGGTTGGACACCATGCTCTCGGACTCCCCGAAGAAACTCAAATTCAGGGTGATCTGGTGGTCTAAATATGACGCAACCACAACAACAATATAGCGTTACGTGGTATTGGCTCAACCAATCCATGACTAAGACAATGTCATAGTCCAGCATAGAGAAGACCAGAAATCGGACACACATCTCTTGCCCGCAAACAACTATTGAATATGATCTACAAGTGTCGCTAACTGGTACTATTTTACCTCTCGTAAGAATCCTCTTAATCTTCGGAAGGGGTGCAGTTGCTATTCTATAGGTGGCCACGAAATTAGCATCTATGAAAGAGTGTGTGGCACCAAAATCAAATAATACTACTGTTGGTAATGAAGATGTCACCACCACATTCTGAAATAGGGGTAATTTTGTCATTTTATGTATTAATAGTATTGTGCATATTTATTTTTAAATAATTGCATGATATGTGTATTTATATAGATATTATATAATGTTCGTAATGTATGAGTTAGTAGACTAGACCTAGAAGTCCACTAGATGAACCCCTGATCGAAATATAGGATTGTGGATTTAAATTGTATTATTTTAGGATTTATTTATTGAGGTTGTAATTAATTACCGTAATTTTATTTAATTGTTGTGCCTTACTGTTGCTTCGATATTTGGAGCGCTACACTAGCTTTTGTCTTCCAACAAATTTTACATCTTTGGCCTAGACGTGCCCGTCTTCCATTCTGACATTTGTGTAACTCATGAATATGCTCTCTTGTTCTTCATTTTAGTCACACAATATTCGTCGCGGACGTTTATTTTAATTCTAAATAAAATTTAACTTTGTATCTTTGTGCGTTCCAATCGAAATTAGAGACACAATCTTGACCCATTTTGTGCAACCCAAATTAGGGTAATATTATATTATGAGTCTACTTCATTCATGACACTTGTGTCCCACTTAATTTTAGCCCCATGTACTTCTAATTAATTCTAGAACACTCATAAAATTAATTTTAATTAAATTAAACCATAAACCCAACTTTGTGCAATTTTCTAATTGTTGGGCACTTTTATGCAAAAGTGCATTAAGGTGTCAACCAAGTTGGACACGACACGTGAATAAACCCATTTCTCCTTTATGTAAATTTTTTCATAATTTTTGGGAGTGTGTAATTCAACATCAACCTCCTTAAACCATGGCCCTCCAAACTTTGAACCAAATGCAATCCTAGCCCTTGAAATATCTCCATGGCAAGCCAAGACCTTTTTCGAAGTGTTGACCAAGTCAAATTCCTAGGTCAAACAAACCCCCTTTACACCATGTGTATATAATATTCTTTTCCTTACATTTTCCTTTTCTTTAAATTTTTTTCAACCAAACCTAAACTACTTCCCAGCCGTCATATCCCTCTTCTTCTTCCTGTTCACCTTCTCCCCAAGTCAAACCCGCCGGAGAACCCGCCGGAGCAACAACACCTACGACTCTGTCTACCGCTGACCATCCTGCCTCCTCGCCGGAACAGAACCCGCTCGCCTGATCCCCTCGACAGAACCATTCTCCTCCACCATTCACAGACTTCCCCTCCCGCTCCCTCGACCACCACTACTCCTCTCCCCCGTCGACTGAACGCCTGCACGACCGCCGACTGAAGCCGCCGTTCTCCTCCACGGATCCCAAATCTCCTCCTCTCCCTCCGGTCATCTTCTCCGACCCCGATGAGCACGACCAGCCATCCCCTTCCTCCTCGTCTACTCTCTACCACCGACTGCTAATCATCCCAGCCACCACCACCGTTTACCTCATCTTCCCCAATGCCTCACCCCGACTCGACTTCCCCTCGTCGACCGGAGCCGACCCTGCTCGCCTGAACCGCTTCTTCTCCCGCCATCAACTGAACCGAGCAGCCTTGTCACCACCATTCATCCTCCATCCGACCAGGCACCCGCTGAACTCGCCTGGACGCCGGAGTCGACCGGATCTCGCCTGACTGAACGCCTGAACGTCCTTCGCCCCGACACCTTTCTCGACGTCGACCACCGATCTCCATCCCTCGTCGACTCTCCACCACCTCTCCTCCCTGTTGATCCCTCACCTGAGCTCCTCCGGCAGCCTGCACAGTAGCCTCGACGAGCGCACCATTAACAGCACCACCTCTCCCTCTCTTCTCCTCCATCCTCCCTGACCGTCGAGCTCCAACTCCATCAGCCACCTTAATCATCATCATCACCCCCGCCATCGTCGTTATCACCATCATGATCGTCATCAACACTATCACCATTATCATCATCATCATCATAACCATCACCATTATCAGCATCATCACCTTCACCATCGTCATCGTCGTCGTCATCGTCAACGTGTCCCACCTCGCCGGAGATGAACCACAGTAGCCTCCCTCGACCCCGTGTACGCACAGGTTCGTTCCTGCCCTCCTTCATGATTTTGTACGTATGTGTATAGTATTCATTGGTATATGTTTAGTATGTATACATTTAGTATATGTATATTTGGTTATTCTTTAGTATATGTTTAGTATGTATATAATTGGCATATATATATATATTAAGTATTAATGCTATATGCTAGATAATAATATGTATAATTATATATGTACTAGGTGACCCGAGTGTAATGACGGATATTCCGTATTTACCATTGACCTGTGACCATGTAATATTTTAAGCAGACTGCCATATGTACACTGACGTACTGGCGAGACCCATATTATTTTGACTGTCTATTTTGCACAGCATTTGCAGATGCGACACCCGTGCAACTAGACGCACACTTGACCCTAGTTGACCAGTGTCACCCTAGTGTAGCTGCTGAGTTCAGCGTAATTATATTGTGTGTTAGTATAATAGCTGATACATTATTGTGTTATATTATATGTATATAGGACCATTGGATCATCCTACAAGACTTCAGGAGCAGGACATTGGTATTGCCAGCTAAGGACCCCAGGCGAGTACATTCTCTGACAGTTTCTTATTTATGATATCCTCTATGTTCATTGTATCTAGTATAAATATCTATATTCCTTGACACGATGGTTACACGGATTGGTATATCCGGATATCGTCATGAGATGTTATTCCTTGTATATGGTGTATCTTGTACAAGTCTTGTTTTATTGGTTATCTTATGCATGTACAGACACTGATTCTCGGGAAGACTTGCTACCTTCCTAGAGAATCCCGTGCCATAGCGTACCATGGTTGGATCTACTATACCAGTCGTGGGTAGGGAGTATTTTAGTGTAGCTATGTGATCATACCCTTTATGTACAAGTCATGTTCACATATGAGTGTTGGTCATACACCGTACATATGACTAGCCAGGCCATTATTCATGTACAAGTTCCCAAGTCGATCACATGTTAAAGCTAGTACTCACACACTTAGTCATTAGTATTCTTGTTCATTGCCATATTGTTCATCCTTGTATTAATTTCAATATTCCTTTATTGTGTATCTCTTGTACATATATATGCATCTTGTATATTTCTATCTATTTACTGCTACATAGTTTATATCATTGATGTGGAACTGCTATTAGAGATGTACTTTGTTCCAATCCTGACTAGATATTTTTCCAGACTTCGACTTAGAGGACTTGTTTTCGGCATACTTGGAGACTTGGATGTTAGTGATTGCAGGTTAGATTATTTTATTGTTTAAACTTGTCTTGTATTTCATATATTTTCTTCGATATCTCATCGTGCCTTAGTTTATGTGATTGAGTATTCCGTATTATATTATGATATCTGTGTCTCCTTATTGAGTTGGATATTCGTGAGAGATTGATTAGATAGAGTATTGACCTAGATAGCGTTCTACCGCCGATGCTGCAGCGTAGGCAGGACATACCCACGTACTCGCGCCCTAAATTATGGGTGCGGGTCGTTTACTTGCGATCACTTCTCCGGCTGTCTCCGCCTCCTCTATGGTCATCACAAAGGCCTAGCCATGTCTCGGTGTTGGTGCCTGCGGCTGTTGTCGAGCCTGCTGGAATCGATCTGCCTGTGCAGCCAAGGGTGGCCTTCTCTGATTTCCTTCTGGTACTGGTGGTCGTAGTGCCCCAACTCCTGCGTAGGGCGGCCTCAGTCAGGGAAGCTGCTGATAAGACCTCGGTGCTAGTAAGGCTGGCCGATGAACCATCTGTACTGGAGCCCTCTGGTCTGGGCAATCCCGGAATGTATGTTGGTCCGACCCACATCTCAGACATACTCCCAGCCTCCGTCAATAGTCCCTCAATAAGTGTCCCTTCTTGCCACAGTAATGGCATATGGGAATCGCTGGTCCCTGCAGGGGTGCTGCTCTCTGCTGCTGCTGTGCCAGTGGACGTTTCACAGGTCCTCCCTGCAGAGCTCGAACTGATGATGACGATGCACAGGAGCACTTCAGACTGGCCTCTATCTTGTTGATGCAGTCCTGGCATCGTGTTGCTAATAAAACCTCGGAGTAGGAGGTGGGGGCTATAGACCCAATAAATCTCTGTGTCTCGAAACTCAGGCCTTCATAAAACTTCTCGGCCTTCTTCTCCTCGGTCGGGATCAGGTACGGTGCAAATCGGCTCAAACGGAGGAACTCAGCATTGTATTCCTCTTTGGTCAAACTGCCCTGTATGAGGTTCTGGAACTTATCCCGAAGTTCTGCTCGGGCAGTGGAAGGTATATACATCTTCTGGAAGAGCCTAGAGAACTCCTCTATGTGACCCGATCGGGTCCCAAATGCTCCTCTTCTGAGAGCTACCAGTGGTAAGCGTTGCCAGTAAGCTGTATCCTGACGGTAGTCATCCATCTGTGCCATGAGAGATCGGTGGCCTCCAGCAGGTGCTGAATGCTGGTGAGCCATGCATGAACCTCTGTCGGCTCTTTTGTGCCAACAAAAGGAAGTGGTATCATACGAAGGAAGTATATGATAGACCCCATCATCGACTGGCGTGCTGGTGGTGATGCTTGTCCCAAGGCCGTCACAATACTCTTCCTCAGTGTCTCAGCCTGGCGCTGTTGGGCCTACTGTTGAGCCTGCTGCTGGACCTGCTGTTGGGCTTGCATCATCGCATAGACCATCTAAAATATTTGCGGGTCGTCCATAGGTTGCCCTGTTAGAAAAGGCATATATGGCATCTGTGGAGGAAATATGGGTGGTGGGGGCAACTGCTGCTCCTCCTGTCTTGGGGTCCTCTGGTCCTCATGACTTGCTTGATGCGGAGTCTGGTGCCTGTCTAAAGGTACCTCTGGCTATCCAGATGACTGCCCCTGGGGAGCTGGAGTCGACAGAAGAACATGCTCCAGTTTAGGTTCCCCGGATGACCCTATGTCACAGGGGACATCGCCAGGCTGCACGATACGTCCGCTACGAATATTCATAACTCTGAAAAGAAGTCATAATTAAGATCAACATTGAGGAATTAAACAAGATACAAATTGGCAAAGAAAATCGAAATATAGGTGTCATGTAAAGGACTCAATCATATAGATGAGATTTCTAATATCTATTCCTAATTTGCAGGCTCGCTTGGCACAGTCAGGTGACCAAGACGATTTAAATCAGACCTACATGGGCCACCACAAAAACCATGTCATGCCCCAGTTCCAAATATAAGGAACTGAGCCACGTGGCAATGGCCAGGGGGTACACTTCGATGGGCATCCCAATCTAATGGACCCGACGGAGTGCACCTAAGCTGTAATGTACACGGATAAAACCCAACATATAACACATAGACAGTGAAACTAAATCTCATCCACAGAGAACAGATATATAGAGCACATAGAGAAGAACATAACTACTAATGTGCAGAAGGAAAATAATATGAAAAATGTATCATAGTACAAATATGAGAAGATTCACACAGGAACAAACCCACTAATACAAATACTGAAATGAAGGAAAGTAGTAAGATAACTAGGAACTGTATCTGAAAGCTAGATAGTAATACCGTCCCAAGGTGAAGTCACTACCAGAGATCAAACGAAGTCCTCGGAAAGGATCTCGTCCTCTGCAACAGGTCCCGCTCCTGGATATACACCCGGACCGTACTCCTCTTGGTAGTCCTCCTCGCCTAAGGCAGGAAGGGAACCAGGTCCTTAGAGGAACGTAACAAGGTACAAAAATACAGCATGCCATAGTATAACAGAAAGAAACAAGTGCAACGCTGGTGTAATCTAGCATAACCATCTTAGTGAGATACAATTTTGTAGACGATGTTCGACGCGTGGGCTGTCCAAAATAAAACCCTAGCTTCGGATACGGAGACACATGTTACGTACCGTAGCTCCGAGCAAAGAGTCACACGGGTGATACTACTACTCCGGATAAAGGAATACTACATAAATAGGACATATACGTATATATAGCGCGTGCAGAGGAGCCCAAACATCTAGTAACTATCTTTTCTTCCCAAAGAGGTCAACGAGTGTTCGCTGAACCTAAACCTCTATCTAACAGTCTCGTCATACTGAAGTAACTATCAACAATCACGACCCTAAAGTCGTCCCAGTTTTCGATTATGTTGACAGTATCAGGATACAGAAAACCTGGCACGATAACGGTGTCTGAATGCGTCATAGGGTTATAATATAACCAAGTGTATACATCAAGATATTGCGAACATCTATCAATCGTTACCAGACGTTACCGACGAACGTCTGCACCCGGTTATGACCCGGATGTGAAGTAACGATTCTGATCCAAAGTGCACACAATGCATATAATAAATAAATAAAAATCTGGTAACTAAAATACAGGGTGGCAAGGTACACTTGCCTGGATCCGGATGCTAAAGATGGGGCTCCGGTACAACATCCAAGTCCACGGATCCCGTAGTACTTAGAGGTGAGATACAAGCTCAATCAATAAACTATCATAATGCTATTCTAAAATAAGAGGTGACACACGTCTAGCATTGGCTTTAGTTTTAATTACATAGCTCACATAGACACTAAGGTAGAGGGTTGACCAAGGTTGACTATAGGTACGTTGCATCTAATACGATCAATCATCCATATAATCATTATCAAACCAAATCCTTAATCCTACTATTTATCCCGGTGTTTTCAGTAGTTCAAGCAATGCTCATCCTCAGATTCTACCCTTGTATTCATAGACGTTATCATGCACGTTTAAATATATCATCCTCAAATAAAATAATTATTAATTATTATATCCTCAATTATAAAATTGTCTTTTATTATTCGAATACCGTTTCACATATACATAGCTCCTCCTCTATCAATTCGTTATTAGTTATCAAGTCCTCAACCAATAAACAACTTACGATATCACAACACATACTCCTCAATCAAGTCGGCATTAGTTATCAATACTCTACAAAAGTCCAACTTACGATATCAAAACACATTTCCTAATTATAAACATACTCTTCAATACCTACCAAAAATGCATATAACATAAACCCTAAAACTCAAAGTAGCATTCATAAAGCCTAAAACTCAATATAGCATTCATAAACCCTAAAACTCAATATAGCATTCATAAACCCTAAAACCCAATATAGCATTCATAAACCCTAACCCTAACTAGGTTCTCTTGTAAAAAGAAGCAACACTACACTAAAACTAGGAGATGGGTGAGGAGTTACCCCGATGGCGGCGGGTGGTGGCAGCGACGATGCTGCAGCTTCGGTCAGGGATGGCATCGACCTCAGGGGTAGCGTGCGTCCCGACCAGGGTGCAAGTGAGTGGAGTTGTTGATCGAGGTAGTGGTCGTGGGGGATAAAACTGGTTATGGAGATGGTGGTGCTAGCCGTGGAGGTGGTGGTGCTGGCCGTGGAGGTGGTCGTGCTGGCCAAAGTTGCAGTAGTTGATGGCGGGATCGAGGTGGTCGGCCGGAGTTGGTGGAGCGGGAATGGTCGACTGCAGTTGGGTGTTATGGGTTCTCGCTAGAGAAGAAGAGAAGGGGTCGTCGCTCGCGGAGGAGGGTAGGTGGGTGGAAGTGGATCGTGGTGGTGGTACGAGGGGGGAGACGGGATGGAGGTGGTGGTCGTGAAGGTGGTTGATGACGGTGGTTCGTGGAGATGACGGTGGTGGCACTGGGTGTTGGCCGAGGGTGGTGCGGCAGTTGCTCGGCTGGAAAGGACTGCGACGGTGGAGCAATGGTGAGTCACCGGAGAAGAAGAGCAGGGTGAGGGCGGGCAGTTCGTAGAGAAAGGAGAAGGAGAAGTGAAAAAGAAGAAGAAGAAAAAGAAGAAGAAAAGAAAATAAGAATGGTTCGGCTGGAGAAGAAAGGAAGAGGGAGAAGAGAGAGAGGGGGGTTTCCTAGGTTCCTAGGGATTAGGGCCGGCACATTGGAAAAGGGGGTGAGGTTGAGTGATTATATAAGATAGTGTGTGGTGAGGATGATGCTTTATTTTGAATGGAGGGCCAAGATTTGTCATGAAGAAAAGTGTACAAACAAAAGGGGGAAGAAAGTGTTGATAGGACCGGTCAAAGAGAGAGAGGGGGGTTTCTTCATTGGCCTTGACCAATAGGGTGGTGACACCTAGCCCCATATTTGCAAATAAGTCCCTTAACTTTTGGGTATTTGCACATACATAAAAAATAATGAAGATTCGGTGTGGAAAGTGGTATTTGGTGTTATGTAGGGTGAGGGTGTGTTGTGTGTTTTTCATGGGCTTAATGAATGGGGTATTGGGTTAAGTTGGGGTTAAGTTGGGATTAGTCAAAGTTGGTATCCCAATTTAATTAAAATAAATTGTCATGTGCTCTTAAATTAAATGGGGGCACATGGAGTCTCAATTAGGAGTGACACAAAGGTCATGAACGGTGTAGGCTTGGTGTCAGTCTTGGGCCCTTTAATAGTTTCGGCTAAACGGGTTGAGTTTGTGTCCCAAAATTGATGGCAACGACAAAGGTACGCGATATAGGATTTAAAGAATTAATTTTGGGACTGGAAAGTTGTGCAATTAAATTAGAGCACAAGGGATTGTGTTTGTGAGTGACAGAAAAGTCCAGCGCCTAGGTTTCCTTGTTAAGTCAAGAGTGCAATAACTAGTAGGAAATTTATGGCTATTGTTGGGCTCCAAATATTGAAACAACGATAGGGTGCACCAAGGGTTTAAATAAAGAATCAGACCACTGCAACATAATTTCTAAACCTCAAATACCCTGACGCTACAATAATATTTCTAACCCTATCTAGTCTACCTAAAATAATAATTGAGGTGGTTTACATATATCCAGTCAAAAAAAGAGCAAAGTACATCTCAAATAGCAGTTCTAATAAATAATATAAACTATGTAACATTAAATAGAGCGAATATACAAGATACAATATAAAGGTATAAGAGATATGCAATATAGGAATACTAGAAATAAATATAAGAATGAGCATCATAGGAATGAACAAGAAATACTACTACTAAGTGAATGAGCACCAACTTCAACATGTGATCGGCTTGGAAACTTGCACAAGGATAATGGCCTAGTAAATCATACGTGCGGTGTATGATTAACACTATTCAAGGAACAAGACTTGCACAAGGAGGGTATGATCACTTATCTACACTAAATACTCTCTGCCCCAGACTGGTATAGTGGATCCAACCATGGTACATTATGACACAGGATTCTCTGGGTAGGTAGCAAGTCTCCCCGAGAATCAATGTCTGTATGTACAAGAAGAACAAGGAACAAGGCTTGCACAAGATACACCATAAATACCAAGGAATAATATCTCATGACGATATCCGGATATACCAATCCGTGTAACCATCGTGTCAAAAAATCAAGGATATCTACACTAAATACAAGAAACATAAAGGATATCATGAATGAGAAACTATCAGAGAATGTACTCGCCTGTAATCCGATGAACAGTATCAAAGATATCCGGTACGGTGTCTCGGAGACCTAAATATGGAATATTACATCAATACAAGATTTTGGAATAAAAATAAGTTAAACTAGTCGAGTTCTAGGTCATAAAGCCATTTCTAAGTCAAAATAGTCAAACTAGGTCAACTCTAGGTCAACTCTAGGTCAAACTAGTCAAACTTGGTCAAAGTAGCTATTTTTAGGTTGTATGAGTCCATCTCTAGGATATTGGGTCCATACATTATGTAACTAGGCTATACTAGCTATACTAGGATACCAACAAAATACCGTATCGTAAGATATGCAATTTATTAGATATAAAAATATTATAATATATATATATATACAAGACAAAATATAAAGTACTCCTAGCCAAACTAATGCTAAGTGGATACCTTGGCTTTGAACCAAAAGCGGTATCACACCACCTACATACCCATCTCGATATACAAACTCAATATCTTGAGTATAAACCAATACCTTGACATTACCTTGGTATCACAAGGTAATTCAATAGCTAACATATAACTAGCTACCCATACTCCTCTCTATACACTAATATGTATTTAAACTTATAACAATACTATACTAAACTAATATACTAACATACCCCTTCGGATATTCAATATCCGTACCCAAGATACCTCAACTCTCGTTACCTTGGTATAACTCAAGGTAATCTAGAAATAATACTACCCATGCTAACTAGTGCTTATAAATATATATCTCTCATATATATATATATATATATATATATATATATATATATATATAGTAACTTATTAAATATATACATAACTTACTAACTTATTAATATAACTAGCTTATTGCAACTGTTGTTGCTTATCGCTGTTGCCACTGCAGTTTATCGATGCCTTATGCTGCTGCTTTTAGCTTCTGCTGCTGCTTACAGCTTTCTGCATTCTTCTGCTGCAGCTTCTGCTTCTGCTGCTGCTTCTGCTTACTGCTGCAATGGCATGCTACAGCTGCTGTTTATGCCGTTGTTTTTGCTGCTTATGACGCTGCTTTTCACTGCTTCTCCACTGCTTTTCACTGTTCTCTAGCTCACATACACACATCCACACATCTAATACACACATACACTCACTTACATATTATACATATATATAACTATAACTATAACTATAACTATAACTATAACTATATATATATATATATATATATATATATATATGTGTGTGTGTGTGTGTGTGTGTGTGTGTGTGTGTGTGTGTGTGTGTGTTCTATATTTATTATGATGTGTTGGTGGTCATGGGAGAATAGGAGAGTGTATGTGCATCACTAGTGTGGTTATGTGGTGACCATACTAGTGATGCACATACACTCTCCTATTCTTCCATGACCACCAACACATCATAATAAATATAGAACACACACACACACACACACACACACACACACACACACACACATATATATATACATATATATCATACAACAATTATAGTTACAATATTATAATAATTATAACCCAGAAAAATTGAATTAAAATGCAATAAAACAAACACGTGGAGTGCACCGCACTCGTATCATACTAGATCTATGATACGCTTGGGATACAGCTCCACCATACCACCAAACGTACCCCGAAGGACACGAGCAAGTCTAGAATCATAATTATGAATAACACGAAGAGCTAGCTACTCAACTACGTGTCCGTGTCAAAATATGACATGCTCAAACCCCCGTGTAGGAGGAAAACCCCCAAATCAACCCGTATCGCCAAATTATCGGGATACGATCTACACGTATCTAATTATGGATATGACACTAGTCACACACAACCAAACACATGTCAATTTGGTCTAATTGACCTATTGATAAACACAACATGTGTTAATCTCAGAATTCTCCTAAAATTGACACAAAATACCACATAACTTTCTCCATAGGCCTCCTATGAACCTAATTCCAATTCAGATTGGTAGCCTTAGTACATGGGATGGTTCCTAATGATTAAATTATAGATTTAGAGTTTAATTAGAGAGAGAAACTAAATTGTACCTATTGGGAGATGGATTCTTAATGAAATTTCCAAATTGAGTGTCAAGAGCCTTCAACATGTAGATCCTTGCTCCTCCTTGTAGATCCTTGCTTCCTTCTTATAGATCATTGTTTCTTCCTTGTTTTAATGGCCTCCAATGATGATTAAGGAAGGAATTGAGAAAAAAATTGGGTAGAATTTGGTGTAGGAATGAAAAAATTTGGAAGAAAAAATTCTAGATCTAGATTTGAAATAAAAAATAAAGAGAGAGAATTTTCCTTCATTCCTTACTAGGCCAGCCACTACCCCCTCCTCCAAGTCACTATAAAATGTCCATAATACCCTTTGGGGTTTGTCATGAAGAAAATAATTAAGGAAGGAAGGTTCTAGTCTAATTGGTTTAACTATTTAATCATCCTCCTAATAATTGGGCTCAATTTTTACTAGAATTAAATGTTAGTCCATGGATCTAATCTAAACTAGTTAGGTCCACTAACACAAGTCCAAAATAATATACTAACATCTAACAATAAATAAATAATATAATAAATAAATAAATTTATAATATGTATAATATTTAAATAATTATAAAATGATCAAAATATTTTTTTCTAGAAAATATGGTAGTGACAAGTCTACCCCCCTTAAAATAATTTCGTCCTCGAAATTCAAAAATGAAACTACCCCCAAAAATTAAAACAGAACAGAATCAGGAAAGAACATACCTCAAGGCACAAACAAATATAGGTAACGCTCTCGCATTTCATCCTCTCTCTCTCTCCCATGTAGACTCACCTGGAGAGTGATGACTCCATGCGACACGTACCAAGGAAATAGTCTGGTTTCTCAGCACCTTCTCTCTTCGATCCAAAATCTTAACTGGCTGCTCTGGATAGCTAAGGTTAGGGCCCACCTCTATCTTCGAGTGATCCAATATGTAACTAGGATCTGCCACGTACTGTCTCAATTGCGATACATGAAATACGTTGTGCATTCCCTCCAATGCAGGTGGCAAGTCTAGTCTATAAGCAACTGCACCGACCCTCTCGAGAATAGTGAAAGGTTCGATGAATTACGGACTAAGCTTCCCGCCTCCAACGAAACGAATCGTGCCTGGTGTCAAAGAAATCCTCAGAAACACCAGACCACCAACCTAGAACAAAACACAACATTAAGAACTTAATCTATAACAAACAACCAATATCAAGCACAAAACAAAAAAATCTAAAACTCTACCTTAAACTCCAAAGGTCTCCGGTGGCTATCGGTCCAATGTCGTTATATGTCCTGCGCCACTCGGAGTCTGTCTCTGATCAGCTTAACCTTTTCCATTGCATCCACAACCATCTTAGGCCCTAGCAAAACTCTCTCCACAACATCATTCCATGACAAGGGAGTACGATATCTCCGACCGTATAGAGCCTCAAATGGTAACATCTCTATACTAGCCTGTTAGTTGTTGTTATAAGCAAACTCTACCAAATGGAGATGGTCTTCCCAAGATCCCCCAAAATCTAGTACACAGGTACGCAGCATATCCTCAAGAGTCTGAATGGTCCTCTCTGACTGCCTATCTGTCTGGGGATGATATGCAGTACTAAACTTAAGCTGGGTGCCTAAACTCGCCTACAAACTCCTCCAGAAATGAGAAGTAAAACTATAATACCGATCTGAGAATATGCTAACGGAAACCCCATGTATCTTGACGATCTACCTTATATACTTCTATGCCAGCTTCTCCGTAGACAAACCCACCTTGAAAGATAAAAAGTGGGCCGACTTGGTCAACCTGTCAACGATGACCCAAATTGGTCTTTCCCTCATGGAGATCGTGGAAGTCCGGACATAAAATACATGGTAATGTGCTCCCACTTCCACTATGGAATGGATAATATCTGAAGTAAACCACCTGGCCTCTGCCTCTCGGCTTTTAACTGCTGGCACACTAAGCATCTGGATACAAACTGTGCCACTTTCCTCTTCATGCCATACCACCACACACTCTCTCGCATATCCCGATATATTTTGTTGACACCTAGATGTATGGAATATTGAGAGCGATGCACTTCATGTAATACCTCCTCATGCAGCTCCCTACTAGGCACACATAATCTAACACCATGTCGTAAAGAACCAACCTCAGTAATGGTTAAATCATCCTCCAATCACGCTCTCACATGAGCTCTGATGCTCCTCAGAGATACATCCTCATACTGGCTGTCTTGATCCTGCCCATCAACTCTGAGTGTATCTGCAACCCCCACATCTGTATGGAAAAACCAAGAACTATCACCTTAATGCCCAAGCTCTCTAAGTCCTCCAATAATTATCGATCTTGCGTCAAAAATATAGCTAACAGATACCTGCCCAAGGCATCGGTAACTATATTGGCTTTCCCAGGATGATACTGCAAAGATATGACAAAATCCTTCATCAGTTCCAGCCACCGACTCTGCATTATGTTCAACTCCTTCTGAGTAAAAATGTACTTCAAGCTCTTGTGGTATGTAAAGATCTTCATACTCTCTCCGTACAAACAGTATTTTTATAACATCAAGGCAAAGATGACTGCTGCCAACTCCAAATCGTAGGTAGAATAGTTCTTTTCATGAGGACACAATTGTCTGGATGCATAGACAATCACTTTTCTATTCTACTGAAGAACACTACCCAGCCCTTTCCCCGATGCATCACTATAAATAGTGAAACCTCCAGACCCTGATAGCAATGTCAAAATATGAGTAGATGTCAACCTCATCTTTAATTCCTCAAAAGTAACCTGGCACTCCTCTGTCCAAACAAACTCTGTATCCTTCCTGGTGAGTCTAGTCATCGGCTCGACAATCCTTGAAAAATCTTGCATAAACTTCCTGTAGTAGCCTGGTAGATCCAAGAAATTTTGATCTCTGCCACTGAACTCGGGGTCTTCCAAGACTCCACTACTGCGATCTTGTTTGAATCTACTAAAATTCCATCACTAGTCACAACATGTCCTAAGAACTCCACCTTGTCTAGGAAGAACACACACTTGGACAGCTTTCTATACAGCTTCTCCTTCCTCATCACATCCAACACAATCCACAAATGCTCCTCGTGCTCCTCCGGTGTCTTCGAGTATATGAGTATGTCATCGATGAACACCACTACGAACTTGTCAAGGTACTGGTAGAACACCTTTTTCATCAAATTTATAAATACCGCCGAGGCATTAGTCAACCCAAATGGCATCACCATGAACTCATACTAGCCATCTTAAAAGCAGTCTTCAGAATATCCTCCAGCTTTACTTTCACCTGGTGGTAGCCTGATCTCAAGTCTATCTTAGAAAATATCTTGGCGCCACTGAACTGATCAAACAGGTCATCAACCCGTAACAACGGGTATTTATTCTTGATAGTAAGATTATTCAATGTCCTGTAATAGATGCACATGTGTACCGATCCATCCTTCTTCGGTACAAACAATACCAGGGCTCCCCACGATGAAGAACTGGATCTGATAAATCCCTTATCCTGCAATTCATCCACTTGCTTCTTCAGCTCAACCATTTCTCTATTTTTTACTCTATAGATATGCTATAAAATTGATTCTACACCTGGCACCAAGTCTATAGAGAATTCAATATCTCGATCTGGCAGAAATTTTGACAATTTCTCAGGAAACACATCCAAGAATTCTGCTATCAAAGGATGCGACAACTTCTTATCTTCCACCATAGCTCCACAGATAATGCCTTCTCTCTGCTCTGCAACTCCTCCAGCAAACTCAAACTCTGGCTCTCCTGGTGGGCTAAACAAAATGCTACCTCCTCTGCAATCTATACTAGCATGGTGCCTACTCAACCAATCTATTTTGAGTACAATGTCGTAGCTCAGAAGTGGCATTACAAGTAGATACGCACTTAACTCCTGGTCTCCCAGAGTAACTCTCCGATCCTTGCAAATATCACTAACTAGGATAATGCCTCCCCCGGTCATGATCTTGCAAGTCCTAAGTAAAGACTCAACTACCAAATGATGCTTAAGAGCAAAAAAAATAGATACAAAACTATGGAAAGCACCACTATCAAATAAAGCTAAAGCTGAAATCTGGTGGGCTCGGTCTCCTCTGTAGTGCCCCACTCCGCATAGGCACTATCTACAAGAGATATCGCTTTGCTTGCTGGAGCAGAAGCCTTCTCGGAGAGTTCTCGTTTGAACTACAAGACGTTGATCTAGGTGAATGGACAGAACTGCATTCTCTAATTCTTGCACGCCTTAATAATAAATCTGAGTTTTTGAATGCTTGTTTGCTTAAGAAGATAGTTTCATAAGAAGAATGATAGAACCTGACTCTGGATGCTAATAAGAGAACTCATATTGCTTGTCATTGAAATGAATTTGCTTGCCTAACTAAGAGAACTTGTATGCTTGTCTAAAGAGATAGAACCATTGTCATGCTAGTTAAATATAGAAATGTGCATGCTTAGTTACACGAACACCGCTATCGAACGAACCGTTGCCATGCTAATAAGAATAGAGTAAAAGATTGCTTGCACTTATCTCGGTATCATATGCTAAACTAAGAAAACTTGAATTCTTGTCTAAAGAGATAGAATTCTATGCTAGATTTATAGAACTATTCTTGCTTGTTACTTGTTAAAAGAGTTAGCTTTGCTTGAACATGTTTCATTGATTGCTTGTAAAGAGATAGAACTTCATGAATAGCTTAAACTTATGCATCTAGACTAATAGTTCGCCCTAAGGCTTGAAGTCCTTACTTACGGGAGGGTGTGACTATTAGGCAAGAGTATTGAGAGTTGCGACTTTATAGCTTGATAGATATGTTTGCTTACTTGTTCTGGATCATGTGCATCATATGGTATTTATCTGATAGAAGTCCATTCATGCATTGGTCTGACAACTTGTGCACAAGGTTTATCTCTCGAGCGGTTCCTGGGGCACGGGGATCGTTCGGCCCGGGAAGAGATCTAGATACCCTGAGGCTTGAAGTCCTTACTTACGGGAGGGTAGACTGTCATTAGTGAGATGGGCTTGTATGTCCCAACTGTTAATCCCGTGGAGGGGACCATCATATAGTTAGGGCACATGCTAGGCTAGCCTTCTTGCATACCTAACTGTTTAATGCAGAGATGAACAGGGAAGGAGAACCATAAGTTTATATATGCAAATGTTGCTAACTTGTATGTCTGCTGCAGGAATAACCGATCGGCAAGGGATAAGAAACATAAAGAGTTTATATATAGCCTGTTTGTTCATGAATATGTGCATCTTAGAGTTTATCTGATAGTGTTTTATGCATTCGCATTGGTTGGACAAAGGCTATTAGTGAAAAGCTGAACCTTGGTCACGGCTGCTACTTTTTAATGAAAAGCAACCATATGTCACAACTGTTAATAGCATCAGATAAAAGAGTCATTAGTTAGCTGGTTTACCGCTATTGATCCTGAGTTTCTCGGAGACCGAAATTATATAGCTAGTTCTTCTTGTGTGCTTGAAAGTATGATAGTCCATAAAATGCACTTGTCTTGATTTGAGATGAACAGTCCATTAGAGATCAAATATGGCTCATAATTGTCACGACCCGCACCCGGTTTAGGGGCACGAGTGCTTGGGTACGTCCAGCCTACGCCGCAGCATCGGTGGTAGAACGCTGTCAAGGTCTTGATACTATCTAACTAATGTCACGCAAGCATCCTATCTCCATTAGGAGGCACGGATGACACAAATAAGATGAACACATACTCAATCACAGGATTACAGCACGATAAGATTTCGAAACAGAAATTTAAAATTTAAACACAACACAAGTCCACAAGTAATATTCTAACTCAACAATATCCAAGAATCATCAAAATGTCGGAGACAAATCCGGTACCAAATAGTCTACTTAAAGAACTAACAATAAATAATAACTCCGGCTAGACCTTCCAGAATCACAACTAACTACCAAGTCTGCAGCTACTCACCATATGGTCCATAAAGTGTCGGACAGCGGTCCTCTAAGGCATAGTCTGGAAAAATATTTCCAGTCAGGAAGGAGCAAAGCAACATTCTCAAATAACAGTTCCATTAATTGATAATGTCTATAATACAATAAAACATGTCATGCTAGCTACTGAGAAGACAGTGAATTAAATGCAATGGCAATTTAAGAGAGACAGGCAATGTAAAGAGACATGCAATAGGCAATATGATACCGTCAGTGTATGTATGGAAATAAAAGAACAAGAAGCAGTATCATATACGGGTGATATAGTATATGATTTAAAATAGGGAACTGTAATATATTCTAAGTGTTTGAAATAGTAGTTTCAAAATATGATCGGCTTGGGAACATGTACGATAGCTACAAGGCCTGGCTAATCATGGGTGAAGAGCATGATTAACACTTACAATTTCTATACTACAATAAGAGGTTATGATCACATTTCTTACTAACTACTTCCCCGCCCCCAACTAGTACTGTGGATCCAACCATGACACGTCACGATACACGAGCAAGTCAAGTCTATCATGTACGATGTCTAAATATACATGTCGTGTACAATGTCAATACGATAAACAAGGTAACATCTCATGACTGCAGATCCAAGCTATACTAGTCCGTGTAGCACAGTGTCAAAGATTCAGATGTAACATTTCATGATTGTTGAATTTATAAAAATTATCAAGAATTGAAAATTATCAGAGAATGTACTTGCCTTGGGTCCTTAGCTGGTAATTATTGGTGTCCTGTTCCAGAGTATCCCCTGGGTAAACCAACAGTCCTATAAACATATCACAAACAAAACCATATTTGCATCAGATGCTACCCTAACATACAGTCTATAAACACTGGCCTCAGGGCCATGCCAGGCAGGGCACTAGTCAACTAGGGTCATCTAGTAGGGATACATATTTAAATAACATCTCATTAACTAATATATATAATTTCCATCCATTACAATAATAGATATATGTATAAATATATACACTTTTAAAATAAATAATACTTGTATATGTATAGTTCATGGAAAGAATACAATACGTATTTATATTGTATACATACAAAAAGGAATTTAACATAATACATATATATCTAAAATATATACCAGATATACGTTTTTATACCAAAGTACGTTTATACATATATATAATCAACATTATCATTTAATATACTAATACTAATACACCAAAATAAATTTATACTAGCATATACTTTTATTAAATAAAT
This sequence comes from Iris macrosiphon, assembly GCA_036927795.1. Taxonomy (NCBI): domain Eukaryota; kingdom Viridiplantae; phylum Streptophyta; class Magnoliopsida; order Asparagales; family Iridaceae; genus Iris; species Iris macrosiphon. Next base: position 51,692,922 of record JAYESA010000017.1, on the reverse strand, counting down.
GTCATGAAATAAACCTATGTATATATACATATATATATATACAAATTTAAATTAAATACATATACTAATTTCACATTAATTAAATATATAAATACTTTACATTAATTACATTAATAATATAGTGTATATTTTATAAAGCATATTTTATGAAAAAATAGTGTACATATAGGTATACAATTAATTAATCATACATACTATAATTATACAATTTATTTAAGTACCTACTATACTTATACAATAATAATAAAATAAATAATATACGTATACATATTTTAAATACATACATACGCTAAAGTATATACACATATATTAAAATACACATTTTTTACATTATACTAAAGTATATATATTAAACATAAATTAAATAATTACTATACATATGTGTATATAGTATTAGCTAAATAAATACTATACGTACACACGTATTAATCATAAATTAAATAGATAATATACATTCACATTATTAAATTATACATTACCCTGTATTTTTATACTATACACATTAATTACTATATATACAAATACCTATACATAGTCATATATATACACTAATATATATATAAAAATTATATACATACATATATACATATATATATATATATATATATATATATATATATATATATATATACATATATATATAGAGAGAAGGAGGGAGAAGAAGAGGGGAGCCTTACAGTGGTGGAGATGGAGGCCGGTGGTGATGATCGAGGGGGCGCCGGAGGGAGTTGTGGGGAGCAGCCGGACCTGATGGGGGCCGACGGACGCACGGCCGGAGGAAGCTGTCGCCGGAAACGTCGAGGAGACGCCGGCCAGGGTGAACGAGAGCAGAGGGAGAGCAGTCGGGGACCGCCGGACTGGGCAGGGACCGCCGGGCTGGTCGGAGCAGCGGAGAACGGCAGCGAGGGGGATGGGTGATGGTTGGCGGAGTGATGAAGGGGGAGATGGAGGGAGGAGCACGAGCAGCGGCGAGGGGAGGAGTATGATGATGATGATGGTGGTCGGAGTTCACAGCGGGGGAGGGAAGGGCTCGGTCTGGAGGAGGCCGGAGCTCTGTGCAGCGCCGGAGGGAGAACGCAGAGGGGAATGCTCCGGAGTCGCCGGAGCTCGACAGCGGGGAGCCCGGGGTGGAGCGGCTGAGTCGGATGGGTGCAGCGGGAGTCGGGGTCCGATCGTCGGGGGAAAAACAGCAGAGGGAGAGGAGAGGATGGAGCGCCGTCACCGGAGGGACAGGTCGGTGGGTGGATGCAGCAGGGAGTTGGGGCGGTCGGCTGCTCGTCGGACTGGCAGAGGGCCGCCGGGGAAGTATGGGGGGAAAAATGCACAGTGTTCCCCCCCCTTCTCCTTTGAATTTGAATTCAAAAATTTAAAGAAGAAGGAAGAAGAAGAAGAAGAAGGAGGAAGGAAGAAGAAAATGAAAAGAAAAATGAGGAAGAGAAAGAGAGCTACGGTTTGGTGTTGAGGATGGAGGAGAAAGAGAGGTGGGGGAAAACCTAGGTTGTCTAGGGATTAGGGTTGATATAGATATGTCATTATATAGGATGAGGGGATTTTGATGGAGGGTTGTGATTGACCCTCTAGAATGAGGGGTCCAGATTAAACATGAGGAGAATTAATTCATAGGGGATTTAGGGTAAGGTTTAATTAAAATATTAAGGATTCCTCATTGGTTAAAATAATTGGGTGTTGGCACAAAATGCCAATTTGCAATTTAACCCCCTTAAATTTGGGAAATTGCACAAACACATAAAATGACAAAAATTTGGTGGGCGATTCGGGGTCCGGTGTTTTGTAGGGTCAGGGGACGCTGCAAGACTGGTATGGGCTCGATTAGCAGGGCACAAGAATTAAATTGGGATTTTAGAATCAGATAAAAATGGTATCCTCAATTTAAATAGAAATAAATGCAAGTTGTGTTCAACAATTAATTAGGAGTACATGGAGCCAAAATCAGGTCAGGTCATCAATATCAATATTGAAGAAGACTCAGAACAGAATATTACCCTAATTTGGGCCGCACGAAAAATAGGTCAAGATTGCCTCCAATTTCAATTGGAACGCACAACGATACAAAAATAGGGATTTATTAAATAACGTCCGCGACGATTTTTGTGCGGCCAGAAATAATGCACAGGGAGCAAAATTATGAGTTGCAAAAATAGCAGAATTGAAGGCGGGCATGTCTAGGGCAAGATGGTAAAATTTGTTGGGAGACAAAAGTCAGGGTAGCGCTCCAAATATCGAAACAAATGCAATGCACAAAAATATATTAAATAAAATACAGTAATTAATTACAATCTCCAAATATTAAATTCTAGAAAAAATAATAAAATCCAGAATCCTATACTTCGGACAGGTGTTCATCTACTGGCTTCTAGGTCAAGTCTGCTAGTTCAAAATAAAATAAATAAACACTGCATATAATTGTATATTTAATTACACATCACATAATCATTTAAATTAAATACTATCATGCAATTAAATTAATTGTAAATACCATAATATTAAATATTGCAAAAAGTCAAAAATACCCCTGTTTCCGGAAGGTGGTAGTGACAAGTCTACCCACCTTAAAAGAATTTTGTCCTCGAAATTTAAAATCCTCATAGTAGTGTTTACTCATACACATTATTATTTCCCCCAAATTTAAATTTATCATCCATGAAATCTTTTAATAATCCACAATGTCCTTTCGCAATTTCAAAATTCTAAAATTGTTGTATAACCTGAAAAATCCTCAAAGTAAAAATCAAAGTCCATCAAAATTTCCTTGAAAGTTTTTGTTAATAATTCAATACTCGGAATTTAATATTCACTCCTTAAATTTGATTTTTTTTTTCAATGTACAAGTATAAAATGAAATCTCGTCCCACAAATTTAAATTTAAACATTTATCCATCTAAATTTTATTTCCCGTTTCCTCTTCCTCAAAATGCTCAACAATATGATACTTAAGGATTCTCCAAATGCAACATCCAATTATAAAATCAAAAAAAATCCTAACTTGCAATCAAATAAATATGATGATAGTCTCCCAAAATTTCCAAATTTTAATAATCCATTTAATCATGTCATAATCTATCTGGAATTAATAAACCACCAATTATGCAATGTTAATTTCTTAACCATTTATTTAAATCAATATTTATCCTCAAATTTTAATCATCTTGTTCCTCTTGTCAAGTAATAACCTCTTCATGAATCTTTACTACAGTCAACACCAATAATCACGGTCTAAGAAAATTCTACCTATAGTCATACCACATACAATCTAGGGGAACATACATGGTTATGGTCTCATTTGTTATGGTGTTGCAGTCTATGTATCAGGGGTACTACTAACTATATTCTAACAAGAAAATCATGCATGCAAGCTACGGTACTAAGGTATCAGTCAATCAATCAAATAGATAGGAACAAGAGGAAGGAAGGAACAGAACCTGCTAACACATTACCTGTAGTATCGGTCTCCTCGACCGTCATCGCAAATGCCCGCCCTGCTGGGGTGGTTCCCTTTGCGGGTGCTGAGCAATATACGGTTCCATAGGTAGCCTAACTGGATCTCTATAGTCTGAAGCTGCACGCTGGCCGGGGAGATAAGGGGCTATAAGACAATCCCTTACTCGATGTCCCACAGCGCCGCAGTGCAAACAAAGTCCTAGCCTCATTCTACAACTCTCCCAAAGGTGACCTGGCTTCTTACAGAAATGACAAGTCTGTTGTGTCTCTCTCGGAGGCTGTTGCTGATCCTGCTGAACGCGGACTGGTGCCTGGTACTGCTGTTGATACTGATACTCCCATGGATGTTGCTGGATAGGAACTGGTGCTAGGTACTGTGGTGGATGCTGAAATATCCATGGTTGTTGCTGAATATGGAATGGTACTTGGTACTGCTGTTGGTGCTGAATACGAGGATGCTTGGCCGGTCCTGCGCTACCATTCGTATCTCCCAAAGTATTGTGACTTCTCTTAGACCGAAGATCCAGATCCTCTTCTGCAATCTGAGCATCCATCAAGATAGCCTCATAGGTAGCGGTACGCCGACCAGAAGTGCGCGACCTAATCTCTCTTGTCAGTCCCTTTCTAAATTTTCGGGCTCGATCTCCTGAGTCCCGAATCATGGACAATGCAAAATGGCTCAATCTACAGAATTCTGCAGCGTACTCGTCGACCGACATGTTTCCTTGAACTAAGTCATGAAACTGACTTTCCAAGGTTCCCAATTCCACGTCGGGAAAGAACTTTTCCTTGAAGAGCTCCTTGAAGGTCTCCCAAGTAAGTCCTTGCGCAGAAATTCTCGGCTCCGTGCGATACCATGTGAGTGCGATATCGAACATTTGACTGCCACCGGCTTCTATCTGCAAGTTCTCCGGAATCTGGGTCAATCGCAGGCTTCTCTCTATATCCTCTAGCCAGTCGTCATCGTAGAGTATCCCTTCGGTACCTTTAAACTCTCGAGGCATCATTCTTTTGAAATCCACTATAGTGCCTGATCTCTGCTGTTGCTGGCCAGGAAACTGCTGGTACTGTGCTACTTTCTCTAAAGCTTGGAGAGTCACTTGATGAGCATTCTCCATGTTTTCTTTCATCAGCTCGGTTTGTGCCTGGTACGCTTCTGCTTGCACCCTTTGAGCCTCAGCTTGAACTCGCTGAGCGTCTGCCGTCACTCTCTGGGCATCTACCATGCCTTGGATCAAGGTAAACATCTGCGTTCCGTCAATGGGCAAACCTCCAGGAATCGGAGTCGGTGGAGGAGGAAGGTTGTCCGTCACAGCTGCGACAATCTTCTGGACAGGTGGAGGAGGAAGGTCCCTGATAGGTGCAGACACACCTACGTGCATCGGAGATGTAGGAGGAACTACTGCTATCTGTCCCTCAGGTGAAGAGGTAGCAGACCCCTCTAAAGCTGATGTTCTCGCTCTCATAGACCTTGTCTGCGGCGACATCCTGAAGACAGATCCCAAAGAATCAATTTAGGCAAAATGCGATATCATCAAGGAAGGACAGTACAGTTCTAAGGAAGCAATATTCAAGATAAATAGATTGGAAAGAAAATCCTAGTTGTGATTGCACAGGTCAAGGTACATCCAAGGTCTGATACATCTATCCCTCTAGGTACCACAGTTCTATCACAAGCACACTCACTGCTAGCTTCCTTACTGTCACGACCCGCACCCGGTTTAGGGCACGAGTGCGTGGGTACGTCCAGCCTACGCCACAGCATCGGCGATAGAACGCTGTCTAGGTCGAGTACTATCTAAACAATCTCACGCTAGTATCCAACTCCATAAGGAGACTCGGATAAAACTATAAAAATGTTAACAACATACTCAATCACAACTACAGCACGATAGGAATTTGAAGAAATAAACAACACAAGTCAAATGACAAATAATTATACCTGCAATCTGTAACATCCAATCCCCAAGTGTATCAGAAACCAGTCTACTAAGGTCACAGTCTGGAAAAATATTTTCCAGTCAGGAAGGAGCAAAGTACATCTCTAAATAGCAGTTCTATATAAATGACATAAACTATGTAGCAGTTCTAGATGGAAACATACCAGATGCATGTATAGGTACGAGAAATGTACAAGAAAAGAAATATACTGGAAATACTGTAAGTAAATGCAGGAAAAGAAATAATATGTCCATGAGCAAGAACTTATGACTAAGTGTGTGAGTACTAGCTTTAACATGTGATCGGCTTGGGAACATGATCAGGCTGGTTACATGTGATTAGCTATGATTCACGAAGGTCAGGCTAACCGTTGGTTAGCTATGATGCATGTAGAGGTCAGGCTAATCACACGTAACAGCTATGAGGCACGGAGATGGTCAGGCCGCACCCGACGTGAGATGTGGGGTGAGCTATGATGCATGTAAAGTTGGGTATGATCACATATTTACACTAAAATACTCCCCACCCCCGACTGGTATAGTAGATCCAATCATGGTACGCTATGGCACTGGATTCCCTAGGAAGGTAGCAAATCTCCCCGGGAATCAGTGTCTGTACGTGCACAAGATAACAAGGAAAACAAGTCTTGTACAAGCTACACCATGAATAAGGAATAACATCTCATGACGAGATCCGTGTATACCAATCCGTGTAACCGATGTGTCAAGAACATGGATATTTACACTAGATACAGTGAACATAGGAGATATCATAAATTAGAAACTAATCAGAGAATGTACTCGCCTCGGGTCCTTAGCTGGTAAAACCAATGTCCTGTCCCAGAGTATCGTCTGGAGGATGCAACAGTCCTAAAATATATCAATACAACATTTGCATCAGGTGCTACACTAACACATCACAATTACATGAACTCAGGGGCTCTATCAGGTATGGCACTAGTCAACTAGGGTCACCTAGTAATTTACCAATTAATCATATTATAATTTCCATCAACTACAATAGTAGATATATGTAAAAATATACTTTAAAATAAATAATACTTGTATACATACTAAAAAGAATTTAACCTAATATATGCATATATCAAATATATATACCAATATAAATTACTAGCTATAGTTGTATATTTACTAAAATATGTACATATCATATGTGGACAAGGTACATTTCTAGAATATACATATATATATATATATATATATATTGTCACCATCATTATTAGAATATACTAATATTAAATTACCAATTCAAATTTATACTATATGTATATATATACAGAGATGCCAATTAATTCATATATTAAAAAATACGTTTTATTACACTTATACTACATGAAATTATACCAATTAAATATATGTATAATTATACCAAAATATACATACATATATATATATATATGTATACAAGTATATACACCAAAACAATTATATACATATACTAAAAATATATATATACATAGATACCAAAATAATTACATACACTAGAATGCGTATTTACATATATAAATCGTTTCGAAATTATTTTGAACAATAATTTCAAATAAAAGTTTATTTATAAAAACTAGAATTTATGTAAAAGCCAATATATTTTTATATCTATAGTAAAAATCGGTTACTAGTCCAATAAACAAATTTTGAACTCATTTTATTATTGGAACTATATTTTTAATAATAATATAAACCCCAAGATTTATTATATTTAACATAATCAAAAAACCTTTTAATTATAACTAAATAACTAATTACATAAAATTAGCTAATTACATATACTAAACTAATTACATTTATTTACTACATTAATTACAAATTAACTAAGAAAATACTAAACTAATTAATTAATATTTACTAACTGGTTAATAAATAAATTCCTGATTAATAACAAATTACTGTTTATTAATAATTAACTAATCTAATCATTAACTAAACTAATTACATTTAATTAAACTAATTAAAGATTTCTTAACTAATTACATACTTATTACATTAATCTTAACCCTAAATTCTATTTACACAGAACTTGAAGGAAGAAGGGAAAGAGGGAAGGGAGAAGGGGACTCACCGGAGTTACTCCGGCGTCGTCGGTCGGGCAGGGCGTCGTCAGTCGACGTCCGTCTCGGCGGCAGCACTCGTGCTCGGCGGATCTGCTCGAGGCGGCCATGGCTCGACAGATCCCGAGGAGGCGGCGGGGTTCTCGATCTCGGCGGTGGCTGGATCGGCAGCGGCGGTTTCGACAGACCCGAGGCGGCGCTTGGATCGAGGGGGCGACGGCTTCGAGGCGGCTGCGGCGGCTTCGACTCGGCGGTGGCGGTCTGTTCGAGGGCAGCGGCGGCTTCGACTCGGCGGTGGCAGTCTGTTCGAGGGCAGCGGCGGCTTCGAGGCGGGTGAGGCGGCGTTGACTGGCTCGAGGAGGGCTCGACGCGGAGGCGGCTCCCCTGCCTTCGAGGCTGAGTTGGGAGGAGCGTTCGTCGGCTCCGACAGTCAGTCGGCGGCAGCGATGGCCAGATCTAGGGTTAGGGTTCTGCGTGTGTCAGGGGGTCGTGTCCGGGTCTGTCGGACACGGGGATGATGCTCTGTGGGCGTGTCCGGGTGTTGGACACGGGGTGGGTGCTCTGTGGGCGTGGGGGTTGTGTCCGGGTGTGTCGGACACGGAAATCAGGTTGTAATATTGTAAATCTGAACATAGGAAATGAATGGATACGGTGGGACACCCGGGGTCGGACCCGAGGCCATCACGGCTGACACGGTGATGCTGGACACACGGACACGAGCACACAAAAATGGTGGTGGCTTTGGCTTGTGGGAAATTGTGGAGGCTAGCTAGTAAATTGGAGATTTAGGGTTTCTTGGGAATTGTGAGAATGAGAACTTAAATAGGGAGAAGGGTGTGTGGGATAAAGGGTGAGGGTTGGCCCAAATAACAATTGGCCCAAGACCATACATGAATAAATTCATGTGGGAATGAGGGTGAATGAAAGATGGTAACTTGTAAAAATAAAAATAAAGATTATAAATTCAGAAAATGTTTTAGGAAAGCTATGTAATTTATTTATTTACTATCCCATTAAATATAAAATTATTTTTGAAGAACGACTAGTCCTTTAATTAATTTTATCCAATAAATAATTTTATGATTTCAAGCCAATAAACATTTGAAACTAGAGGAATATATATATTATTATTATTTATTTATTTTGTACTACATCGTCACTTAGGAAAAAGGATTTTTATAAAAGATTTTTAAATTACCTTCTACAATCAAACATCGTTCAAAATCAAATAAAAATTTTAAGGAGAAATGTTTTATAAAACTTGATATTTTAAAATAATTTAAAATCTGATTATTTTGGAAATTGGAAATCGGAGGTTACAAGTCTATCCACCTTAGAAAAATTTTGTCCTCGAAATTTTAGGGATGACTAGGATAGAAAAAAAATTTGTTGTTCATAATGATGAATATATCATTGAAGAAAATATTTCTATGAGGAAAATATTTACCAAACAGAAGGAAACATGAAGAAAAAGAAAAATATGGTTTAAGACAGGAATAACTTGAAGGAATCATGGCTCGGCCTTGAATCCTCTAGAAAGTTTAGGTTTTGGGAAGTAGACACGATCACAAAAACAGATAATTGGAATAATGCACGTTACCTTTTCAAAGTAACTAAACCAAGGAAGATCCAGTATAATGAATGATATAGACATGAAAGTTAATTCGAAAGATACGGTCGACAATTTGATTTAAGAAACTTAAATACATCCTTCAGAATGTAATCAAGGGACATCTAATCGCCTTTCTTAATTTCTAGGAAAAATAGTCTTTACTACCATCTGAAAATAATCCTCCCTTTTTCCTCGTTCATTTTTACTTTTCTCAATCTTGTGTTTCATCATTAACTAATATCTATAAAAGCTTCAAATTCCACAAACTTTATTAGATTAGATCTTAGAATTTCTGAATCAAAATTTATTACATGTCCAAAATCCTTATCATCAAATTCGAGTTTGTTTATCTTACATCAACTATACCTCGCTTATTTTCTTCGATTTCCAATGTTACTGTCATGGTCAAGATTTTAATTTAAATCACAACCTCAATATACCATGATCTTACCTTACGACCTTCAATTATATGATCCCATAATCAATTATATTATAATCTTCTTTACCATGAGCTTCATTTCATTCCATATTTCTTTATCCGTATGTATAATGTTTCCGAATTTTGAACTAATATTTTTTTTTTCCTCTGAGTTTTATCCCAATGTAAATTTTTTACTACTCAAATCCTCAATAATTTAATTGAATTCCAGTCGTATCATAATCTCCTCAAATTTTGAGTAAATAACTAAATACAAAATTTTACTATCCAATCCTTTTAATTGAAATCCAATCAATGCATATTTATAAAAATCGTATCCTAAAATTTAAATTTTTAAACACAATCCACCAATCACCTTACTCCTCTAACTCAAATTCAAAATAATCAAAATTTTAAATTTATAACTCAAATTTTTAATAATCCATTCAATCATATCAAGACCTCCTTAAAATTAATAAATCCTCAAATTTTTGGCTTTGTGAATTTCTAAATTCTCCCTTAAGTTAATGTTTGTCCTCGAATTTCAATCATACCTCAATTTTCATAAAATCAATGATCCATCAACTCCGTTATAACAACCCCTAAATTCTTTATTTAAATTAATGCTCATCCACAACTTTAATCCTCTTGTCTCTTTTTTGTCAGTCATAACCTCGTCACAGATCTTTGCTATGGTCAAAGCCCTAATGATCATGGGTTAAGAAAATTCTACCTACAGCCATGCAATTTGAGAAAATATATAGGTCATGTGTCTTTTGTCATGGTCTAAGAAAAATTTTGCCCACAGTCATACAACAAACAACTTATAGGAAACATGCATGGTTATGGTCTGTCTTATCATGGTATTTCATTCCTTGTCAGGGTGTATTACTAACTACATCCTAACAAGAAAAAAAATCACGAATACAACCCACGGTACTAGGGAATCAATCAATCAGAAGACAAAACAACATGAGAAAAAGAAAGAACCTGCTAACACATTTCTTGCGGTAACTGCTATCTCTAACAAACACTTAACTCTAGCACATTCACTAACTAATTCCTATTCATGTACACTGGTACCCATATCAACTAATCATATATTAATATTCATATCTCTCATCTACCAAAAATAAATCCTCAAAATAATCGTCAAGGTTTAACTTCCCGATCAACTTAAAATAAAATGCATATACCTCCTCAAAATTAGATACTTCACATCGAAATAAAATTTAATCACTTCTAAAATCTTTGTAGCCTTAACTATGTTTAGTGAATCAAATTTAAATCCTCAATATTTTAACAACATAAAATCTCAACTCTTAAAAAATTCTGAAAATTAAAAATTCATTTCCACCTTTTAATTTATAACTCCTCAATGTACATATTAGTGCTCACGGTCTCTGATACTCAAGGTGCACTCAATACCTCTATCGTCTAGAACTGTGTACTAAATTCGTACTGCCCGAATCACTTGCACTATTACCTCCAATGATCAAAGTTATCATCAACTGTGTTTTCTTTCATGATTTCAATTTATGTCAATTGGTATATCATCTAATTATCAACACACATAGTGCTTACTGTTATTAACGTCATCCTTGACTAATCCTCGATATAGAATCATTAGCACTCTTGGTATTATATCACTAGCTGTATTAATGGATTATCTCATCAAGCTCATTAGACTCATGATCACCTGTATCCTCTATAACACTCATGTTTCTTTACTCTCATGGGTATGTGTATGGTTCCTCATCTCGATGGTTGTATATGTTTTTCCTTCAATCCTTTAAAGCCTATTAAACTAATCCGTGATACGCTTCACAACTTCCATTACTAATCCTGATATTTCTCTACTTATGACATCTCATTAAACCCTTTATACATATACATTTCTTTACCTTTAATATTTCCGATATCAATCATCAAATTGGACATCATGCTCCATAAATCCTTAACACAATTTCCGGATACTTAATCGTTTACATAGATCACTCAATTACATAATCATGATTATCCAGGATGGGTAATTGGCTCTGATACTAACTCTGAGAACTATCACTGATACTCTATACTCTCCTTAACTCTCAGTCTCTAATGACACTACTCCTAGAATCATTGGTACAAGGTACTATGCTAAGGGCTAACTCTAGATTAAAGCCTACTGCTCACATGCGCAACTAAGAAACACTTACAAATCACTAGCAACACAGTCAATACTAATACAAGACAAACAAAATTACAAGCCACTAATTACCATGCTTAACAAGAAATCCTCAAGGAATAGGAGCTCAAAGACTGAATTGAGGACAGAAGGTATCTTTACTGCTAGTAAAGAAAGAAGCGGTGGAACAAAGTCCTGGAATAACAGAAATAGATAAGTCTTGAGATGATATTTTAAGAATCAATTTAAGATACAACCTGATAATCATACACGTCTGTCAGAAATCATGACACACAGAATCCTCGCCACGCCAGTAAGCATAGATGCGATAAACGACAGGTTCCATAACTAAGGTATGCAACCCTATAATCATGTCATCTAGAACCTTCGCCACGCCAACCGGTATGGCTGCGAGAAGCTCTAAGTTTCATAACTATAGTATGTACATCCAAGTCAGGTTCCTACGTTCTCGTCACCACAGCTAATATGGCTGCGATAAACTCTAGGGTCCATAACCAAGTAGACGTTTTACCTTTCTCACTGTCCTCATCAAAATATGTCATCAGATGATACCGTAAATTTAGCCCATAAAATTCATCTCGATATGAAATCAACTCAACAACGATACCAAGAATTAAATTTAACAACTGGTCAACAAGAATCAAACTCAACAATGATACCAAGATTTTAATTTAATAACTTATCAACAAGAATCAAGTTTAATAACAACAAGCGAGAGCGGACGGAAACAAGGAAAAAGATTTAATTTGGAAATTATAATAAGATTCTCAAGGGGTCGTCCCAGGAATCTATCAAGAATTTGTGATTGAGTATTCTCTCTCATCCTAGTATCCTATGTCCTATATTCTATAGCAGGCACGCGGTAGCACAACTAATACGTCGCACTACTACGACATCGCACAACTAGCAAAATCTGACCTGCATGGGCCACCACTAAAAACGTGTCACGACCCGCACCCGGTTTAGGGCACGAGTGCGTGGGTACGTCCAGCCTACGCCGCAGCATCGGCGGTAGAACGCTGTCTAGGTCGAGTACTATCTAAACAATCTCACGCTAGTATCCAACTCCATAAGGAGACTCGGATAAAACTATAAAAATATTAACAACATACTCAATCACAACTACAGCACGATAGGAATTTGAAGAAATAAACAACACAAGTCAAATGACAAATAATCATACCTGCAATCTGTAACATCCAATCCCCAAGTGTATCAGAAACCAGTCTACTAAGGTCACAGTCTGGAAAAATATTTTCCAGTCAGGAAGGAGCAAAGTACATCTCTAAATAGCAGTTCTATATAAATGACATAAACTATGTAGCAGTTCTAGATGGAAACATACCAGATGCATGTATAGGTACGAGAAATGTACAAGAAAAGAAATATACTGGAAATACTGTAAGTAAATGCAGGAAAAGAAACAATATGTCCATGAGCAAGAACCTATGACTAAGTGTGTGAGTACTAGCTTTAACATGTGATCGGCTTGGAAACATGATCAGGCTGGTTACATGTGATTAGCTATGATTCACGAAGGTCAGGCTAACCGTTGGTTAGCTATGATGCATGTAGAGGTCAGGCTAATCACACGTAACAGCTATGAGGCACGGAGATGGTCAGGCCGCACCCGACGTGAGATGTGGGGTGAGCTATGATGCATGTAAAGTTGGGTATGATCACATATTTACACTAAAATACTCCCCACCCCCGACTGGTATAGTAGATCCAATCATGGTACGCTATGGCACTGGATTCCCTAGGAAGGTAGCAAATCTCCCCGGGAATCAGTGTCTGTACGTGCACAAGATAACAAGGAAAACAAGTCTTGTACAAGCTACACCATGAATAAGGAATAACATCTCATGACGAGATCCGTGTATACCAATCCGTGTAACCGATGTGTCAAGAACATGGATATTTACACTAGATACAGTGAACATAGGAGATATCATAAATTAGAAACTAATCAGAGAATGTACTCGCCTCGGGTCCTTAGCTGGTAAAACCAATGTCCTGTCCCAGAGTATCGTCTGGAGGATGCAACAGTCCTAAAATATATCAATACAATATTTGCATCAGGTGCTACACTAACACATCACAATTACATGAACTCAGGGGCTCTATCAGGTATGGCACTAGTCAACTAGGGTCACCTAGTAATTTACCAATTAATCATATTATAATTTCCATCAACTACAATAGTAGATATATGTAAAAATATACTTTAAAATAAATAATACTTGTATACATACTAAAAAGAATTTAACCTAATATATGCATATATCAAATATATATACCAATATAAATTACTAGCTATAGTTGTATATTTACTAAAATATGTACATATCATATGTGGACAAGGTACATTTCTAGAATATACATATATATATATATATTGTCACCATCATTATTAGAATATACTAATATTAAATTACCAATTCAAATTTATACTATATGTATATATATACAGAGATGCCAATTAATTCATATATTAAAAAATACGTTTTATTACACTTATACTACATGAAATTATACCAATTAAATATATGTATAATTATACCAAAATATACATACATATATATATATATATGTATACAAGTATATACACCAAAACAATTATATACATATACTAAAAATATATATATACATAGATACCAAAATAATTACATACACTAGAATGCGTATTTACATATATAAATCGTTTCGAAATTATTTTGAACAATAATTTCAAATAAAAGTTTATTTATAAAAACTAGAATTTATGTAAAAGCCAATATATTTTTATATCTATAGTAAAAATCGGTTACTAGTCCAATAAACAAATTTTGAACTCATTTTATTATTGGAACTATATTTTTAATAATAATATAAACCCCAAGATTTATTATATTTAACATAATCAAAAAACCTTTTAATTATAACTAAATAACTAATTACATAAAATTAGCTAATTACATATACTAAACTAATTACATTTATTTACTACATTAATTATAAATTAACTAAGAAAATACTAAACTAATTAATTAATATTTACTAACTGGTTAATAAATAAATTCCTGATTAATAACAAATTACTGTTTATTAATAATTAACTAATCTAATCATTAACTAAACTAATTACATTTAATTAAACTAATTAAAGATTTCTTAACTAATTACATACTTATTACATTAATCTTAACCGTAAATTCTATTTACACAGAACTTGAAGGAAGAAGGGAAAGAGGGAAGGGAGAAGGGGACTCACCGGAGTTACTCCGGCGTCGTCGGTCGGGCAGGGCGTCGTCAGTCGACGTCCGTCTCGGCGGCGGCACTCGTGCTCGGCGGATCTGCTCGAGGCGGCCACGGCTCGACAGATCCCGAGGAGGCGGCGGGGTTCTCGATCTCGGCGGTGGCTGGATCGGCAGCGGCGGCTTCGATAGACCCGAGGCGGCGCTTGGATCGAGGGGGCGACGGCTTCGAGGCGGCTGCGGCGGCTTCGACTCGGCGGTGGCGGTCTGTTCGAGGGCAGCGGCGGCTTCGACTCGGCGGTGGCGGTCTGTTCGAGGGCAGCGGCGGCTTCGAGGCGGGTGAGGCGGCGTTGACTGGCTCGAGGAGGGCTCGACGCGGAGGCGGCTCCCCTGCCTTCGAGGCTGAGCTGGGAGGAGCGTTCGTCGGCTCCGACAGTCAGTCGGCGGCGGCGATGGCCAGATCTAGGGTTAGGGTTCTGCGTGTGTCAGGGGGTCGTGTCCGGGTCTGCCGGACACGGGGATGATGCTCTGTGGGCGTGTCCGGGTGTTGGACACGGGGTGGGTGCTCTGTGGGCGTGGGGGTTGTGTCCGGGTGTGTCGGACACGGAAATCAGGTTGTAATATTGTAAATCTGGACACAGGAAATGAATGGATACGGTGGGACACCCGGGGTCGGACCCGAGGCCATCACGGCTGACACGGTGATGCTGGACACACGGACACGAGCACACAAAAATGGTGGTGGCTTTGGCTTATGGGAAATTGTGGAGGCTAGCTAGTAAATTGGAGATTTAGGGTTTCTTGGGAATTGTGAGAATGAGAACTTAAATAGGGAGAAGGGTGTGTGGGATAAAGGGTGAGGGTTGGCCCAAATAACAATTGGCCCAAGACCATACATGAATAAATTCATGTGGGAATGAGGGTGAATGAAAGATGGTAACTTGTAAAAATAAAAATAAAGATTATAAATTCAGAAAATGTTTTAGGAAAGCTATGTAATTTATTTATTTACTATCCCATTAAATATAAAATTATTTTTGAAGAACGACTAGTCCTTTAATTAATTTTATCCAATAAATAATTTTATGATTTCAAGCCAATAAATATTTGAAACTAGAGGAATATATATATTATTATTATTTATTTATTTTGTACTACATCGTCACTTAGGAAAAAGGATTTTTATAAAAGATTTTTAAATTACCTTCTACAATCAAACATCGTTCAAAATCAAATAAAAATTTTAAGGAGAAATGTTTTATAAAACTTGATATTTTAAAATAATTTAAAATCTGATTATTTTGGAAATTAGAAATCGGAGGTTACACTTACTACTGCAATCGCTGATACTAGTTATTCTTATCACTCAAGTGCATATCAATTGCAACACTCTTTACTAAATACTGCTCTCTCTAATACAATCTTAAATGAAAACCCAAGTCAGTTTGCAGTGGAATCACTATCATGCTCAAGCCAACAGATCCTTACACATGCATCTCATCTACTATATACTAATATATCTCTCTCTCTATAAGATTTTATCCTCAAATAAAATTCCTGAAAATAACTCCTCGAATAAATTTTAAAGTATAATGCATACACTTTTCTCAAGGTTAATTATTTAAATGCTGAAATGAAAATTTTATCAACTCCAAAAATCCTTACAGCTTGTCTAGGTTCAACAAATTGAATCTGAATTCCTCAAAATTTTTAATAACAATATCTCAATCTTTTAAAAATTTGAAATTCATTTTCAATCTTCAATTAAAATTTTACATCCACCTTCTGTAGTTCAATAGCTCTAATGTTATTCCTTTCACTGTCCTCATTGACATGCGTCCTCAAATAATACCATAAATTAGTCTGTAAATATATCTTGATATGAAATCAAAACCCTACAATGAAACCAAAATCCTAATTTAATAACTAATCAACAACAATCAAATCAATATCAACAAGTGAGAATGGACGGAACAAGGGAACGATTTTAAATTGGAAATTATAACAAGATTCTCAGGGGTCATCCCAGGAATCTCTCAAGGAATTGTGATTGAGTATTTGCTCTCGTCCTAGTATCCTATGTCCTAGATCCTATTGCAGGCACGCAGTAGTATAACAAGGATGTCACACTACTACGACATCGCACAACTCGCGAAGTCTGACCTGCATGGGCTACCACTAAAAATGTGTCACGACCCGCACCCGGTTTAGGGGCACGAGTGCGTAGGTACGTCCAGCCTACGCCGCAGCATCGGCGGTAGAACGCTGTCAAGGTCTTGATACTATCTAACTAATGTCACGCAAGCATCCAATCTCCATTAGGAGGCACGGATGACACAAATAAGATGAACACATACTCAATCACAGGATTACAGCACGATAAGATTTCGAAACAGAAATTTAAAATTTAAACACAACAC
Organism: Iris macrosiphon; assembly: GCA_036927795.1. Classification (NCBI taxonomy): domain Eukaryota; kingdom Viridiplantae; phylum Streptophyta; class Magnoliopsida; order Asparagales; family Iridaceae; genus Iris; species Iris macrosiphon. The sequence goes on along the minus strand of JAYESA010000017.1, from coordinate 51,675,580 downwards.
AAGTCCACAAGTAATATTCTAACTCAACAATATCCAAGAATCATCAAAATGCCGGAGACAAATCCGATACCAAATAGTCTACTTAAAGAACTAACAATAAATAATAACTCCGGCTAGACCTTCCAGAATCACAACTAACTACCAAGTCTGCAGCTACTCACCATATGGTCCATAAAGTGTCGGACAGCGGTCCTCTAAGGCATAGTCTGGAAAAATATTTCCAGTCAGGAAGGAGCAAAGCAACATTCTCAAATAACAGTTCCATTAATTGATAATGTCTATAATACAATAAAACATGTCATGCTAGCTACTGAGAAGACAGTGAATTAAATGCAATGGCAATTTAAGAAAGACAGGCAATGTAAAGAGACAGGCAATAGGCAATATGATACCGTCAGTGTATGTATGGAAATAAAAGAACAAGGAGCAGTATCATATACGGGTGATATAGTATATGATTTAAAATAGGGAACTGTAATATATTCTAAGTGTTTGAAATAGTAGTTTCAAAATGTGATCGGCTTGGGAACATGTACGATAGCTACAAGGCCTGGTTAATCATGGGTGAAGAGCATGATTAACACTTACAATTTCTATACTACAATAAGAGGTTATGATCACATTTCTTACTAACTACTTCCCCGCCCCCAACTAGTACTGTGGATCCAACCATGACACGTCACGATACACGAGCAAGTCAAGTCTATCATGTACGATATCTAAATATACATGTCGTGTACAATGTCAATACGATAATCAAGGTAACATCTCATGACTGTAGATCCAAGCTATACTAGTCCGTGTAGCACAGTGTCAAAGATTCAGATGTAACATTTCATGATTGTTGAATTTATAGAAATTATCAAGAATTGAAAATTATCAGAGAATGTACTTGCCTTGGGTCCTTAGCTGGTAATTATTGGTGTCCTGCTCCAGAGTATCCCCTGGGTAAACCAACAGTCCTATAAACATATCACAAACAAAACCACATTTGCATCAGATGCTACCCTAACATACAGTCTATAAACACTGGCCTCTGGGCCATGCCAGGCAGGGCACTAGTCAACTAGGGTCATCTAGTAGGGATACATATTTAAATAACATCTCATTAACTAATATATATAATTTCCATCCATTACAATAATAGATATATGTATAAATATATACACTTTTAAAATAAATAATACTTGTATATGTATAGTTCATGGAAAGAATACAATACGTATTTATATTGTATACATACAAAAAGGAATTTAACATAATACATATATATCTAAAATATATACCAGATATACGTTTTTATACCAAAGTACGTTTATACATATATATAATCAACATTATCATTTAATATACTAATACTAATACACCAAAATAAATTTATACTAGCATATACTTTTATTAAATAAATGTCATGAAATAAACCTATGTATATATACATATATATATACAAATTTAAATTAAATACATATACTAATTTCACATTAATTAAATATATAAATACTTTACATTAATTACACTAATAATATAGTGTATATTTTATAAAGCACATTTTATGAAAAAATAGTGTACATATAGGTATATAATTAATTAATCATACATACTATAATTATACAATTTATTTAAGTACCTACTATACTTATACAATAATAATAAAATAAATAATATACGTATACATATTTTAAATACATACATACGCTAAAGTATATACACATATATTAAAATACACATTTTTTACATTATACTAAAGTATATATATTAAACATAAATTAAATAATTACTATACATATGTGTATATAGTATTAGCTAAATAAATACTATACGTACACACGTATTAATCATAAATTAAATAGATAATATACATTCACATTATTAAATTATACATTACCCTGTATTTTTATACTATACACATTAATTACTATATATACAAATACCTATACATAGTCATATATATACACTAATATATATATTACAAGTTATATACATACATATATACATATATATATATATATATACATATATATATATATATATATATAGAGAAGGAGGGAGAAGAAGAGGGGAGCCTTACAGTGGTGGAGATGGAGGCCGGTGGTGATGATCGAGGGGGCGCCGGAGGGAGTTGTGGGGAGCAGCCGGACCTGATGGGGGCCGACGGACGCACGGCCGGAGGAAGCTGTCACCGGAAACGTCGAGGAGACGCCGGCCAGGGTGAACGAGAGCAGAGGAAGAGCAGTCGGGGACCGCCGGACTGGGCAGGGACCGCCGGGCTGGTCGGAGCAACGGAGAACGGCAGCGAGGGGGATGGGTGATGGTTGGCGGAGTGATGAAGGGGGAGATGGAGGGAGGAGCACGAGCAGCGGCGAGGGAAGGAGTATGATGATGATGATGGTGGTCGGAGTTCACAACGGGGGAGGGAAGGGCTCGGTCTGGAGGAGGCCGGAGCTCTGTGCAGCGCCGGAGGGAGAACGCAGAGGGGAATGCTCCGGAGTCGCCGGAGCTCGATAGCGGGGAGCCTGGGGTGGAGCGGCTGAGTCGGATGGGTGCAGCGGGAGTCGGGGTCCGATCGTCGGGGGAAAAACAGCAGAGGGAGAGGAGAGGATGGAGCGCCGTCACCGGAGGGACAGGTCGGCGGGTGGATGCAGCAGGGAGTTGGGGCGGTCGGCTGCTCGCCGGACTGGCAGAGGGCCGCCGGGGAAGTATGGGGGGAAAAATGCACAGTGTTCCCCCCTCTTCTCCTTTGAATTTGAATTCAAAAATTTAAAAAAGAAGGAAGAAGAAGAAGAAGAAGAAGGAGGAAGGAAGAAGAAAATGAAAAGAAAAATGAGGAAGAGAAAGAGAGCTACGGTTTGGTGTTGAGGATGGAGGAGAAAGAGAGGTAGGGGAAAACCTAGATTGTCTAGGAATTAGGGTTGATGTAGATATGTCATTATATAGGATGAGGGGATTTTGATGGAGGGTTGTGATTGACCCTCTAGAATGAGGGGTCCAGATTAAACATGAGGAGAATTAATTCATAGGGATTTAGGGTGAGGTTTAATTAAAATATTAAGGATTCCTCATTGGTTAAAATAATTGGGTGTTGGCACAAAATGCTAATTTGCAATTTAACCCCCTTAAATTTGGGAAATTGCACAAACACATAAAATGACGAAAATTTGGCGGGCGATTCGGGGTCCGGTGTTTTGTAGGGTCAGGGGACGCTGCAAGACTGGTATGGGCTCGATTAGCAGGGCACTGGAATTAAATTGGGATTTTAGAATCAGATAAAAATGGTATCCTCAATTTAAATAGAAATAAATGCAAGTTGTGTTCAACAATTAATTAGGAGTACATGGAGCCAAAATCAGGTCAGGTCATCAATATCAATATTGAAGAAGACCCAGAACAGAATATTACCCTAATTTGGGCCGCACGAAAAATAGGTCAAGATTGCCTCCAATTTCAATTGGAACGCACAACGATACAAAAATAGGAATTTATTAAATAACGTCCGCGACGATTTTTGTGCGGCCAGAAATAATGCACAGGGAGCAAAATTATGAGTTGCAAAAATAGCAGAATTGAAGGCGGGCATGTCTAGGGCAAGATGGTAAAATTTGTTGGGAGACAAAAGTCAGGATAGCGCTCCAAATATCGAAGCAAAGGCAATGCGCAAAAATATATTAAATAAAATACAGTAATTAATTACAATCTCCAAATATTAAATTCTAGAAAAAATAATAAAATCCAGAATCCTATACTTCGGACAAGTGTTCATCTGCTGGCTACTAGGTCAAGTCTGCTAGTTCAAAATAAAATAAATAAACACTGCATATAATTATATATTTAATTACACATCACATAATCATTTAAATTAAATACTATCATGCAATTAAATTAATTGTAAATACCATAATATTAAATATTTCAAAAAGTCGAAAATACCCCTGTTTCCGGAAGGTGGTAGTGACAATAATATATGTTGCGCACTGCACGATAGACACTGCCTCTATAGCTTTCTTGTAAGTATTGAATATGCAAACTGGTTTCAAAGCTATATTTTCGAAAAGATGTAAACTGACTATAATCCTGAGCTGCATAAAATGAATATTGGTAAAAGTAGTAAGATTACTAGTAATGTAATATTTTGCCACATGCTTACATAGTGTGGGTTTCATGGGGTATAGCTTATGTTTTGTTGATTTTATACTCACCAGTACTTTTCCCAAAGTGCTAATCCACCAACAGTTTATTTTTTCTCAGGTGTTGGATCGGCCAAGGAAGCGATAGCCGTACCTCATCCCAAGGACCCAAAAATCTGGAGTCGATGCCTTGAGCCGTATCAAGATTGCTTTGAGCTGCTTTTGTATAGAGGGACATAATGTATGGAACTGTGTCATTATAATTATGAGAATAGAGCTTGAGCGAACTGTAACCTTGGCCAAGCGCCACTTGTAACATTTTTGAATATCAATAAAGAGAGCTTGTTTTCATATGCTATTGTATTCTGTACTTTTCTGCAATATATGTGCCGCTGTTTCCGTATTAAATAGCTTACTTACCCTTGTTCAAAGCTTTGTCCTTGTGCAAGCGTACTTTAGGCTTACACGGCATCACGCCCGTACGAGGATGATCGATTTTGTAGGGACCAAGCGGGGACGATCGGACCCCTGTGGGACCGGGGCATGACATAATGGTATCAGAGCTTCTCGATTATTTGCCCATTCCATTGCCTTCAACTCTGAAATATGCCCGATGTTGTGCTGTAATGAGTGTTCCATACAATAAGTCCATAAATATTCTCAAAGTTGCCGACAAAAGTTTTCTGGATTTGTTTTATTGCTTGAGATATGATTTGTGATTTGTGATTTCTGATGGCTAGAGTTTTATTGAGTTCTGGATTGCTAGAGTTTTGATTGAGGATGGTGAGGGATGAGGACTATTGCTGCTCAGGATATCGAAGTTTCTTCTTGAGTTTCGAGGACAAAACTCTTTATTAGTGGGTAAGTATGTAGTGTCCTGCTCCGCGTAGGCACTATGTACAAGAGATATTGCTTTGCTTGCTCGAGCAAAAGCCTTCTCAGAGAGTTTTCGTTTGAACCACAAGACGATTGATCTAGGTGAGTGGGCAGAACGATATTCTCCGATTCTTGCACGCCTTAATAATGAATCTGAGTTTTTGAATGCTTGTTTGCTTAAGAAGATAGTTTCATAAGAAGAATGATAAAATCTGACTCTGGATGCTAATAAGAGAACTCGTATTGCTTGTCATTGAAATAAATCTGCTTGCCTAACTAAAAGAACTTGTATGCTTGTCTAAAGAGATGGAACCGTTGCCATGCTAGTTAAAGATAGAAATGTGCATGCTTAGTTACACGGACACTGCTATCGAACGAACCGTTGCCATGCTAATAAGAAAAGATTAAAAGATTGCTTGCACTTATCTCGGTATCGTATGCTAAACTAAGAGAACTTGAATGCTTGTCTAAAGAGATAGAATTGCATGCTAGATTTATAGAACTGTTCTTGCTTGTTAGTTGCTAAAAGAGTTATCTTTGCTTGAACATGTTTCATTGATTGCTTGTAAAGAGAGATAACTTCATGAATAGCTTGAACTTGTGCATCTAGACTAATAGTCTGCCCTGAGGCTTGAAGTCCTTACTTACGGGAGGGTGTGACTATTAGGCAAGAGTATTGAGAGTTTTGACTTTATAGCTTGATAGATATGCTTGTTTGCTTATTCTGGATCATGTGCATCATATGGTATTTATTTAATAGAAGTGCATTTATGCATTGGTCTGACAACTTGTGCACAAGGTTTATCTCTCGAGTGGTTCCTGGGGCACTGGGGATGTTCAGCCCGGGAAGAGATCTAGATACCCTGAGGCTTGAAGTCCTTACTTACGGGAGGGTAGACTGTCATTAGTGAGATAGGCTTGTACGTCCCAACTGTTAATCCCGTGGAGGGGGCCATTATATAGTTAGGGAGCATGCTAGGCTAGCCTTCTTGCATACCTAACTGTTTGATGTAGAGACGGACAGGAAAGGAGAACCATATATTTATATATGTAAATGTTGCTAACTTGTATGTCTACTGCAGGGATAACCGATCGGCAAGGGTAAAAATCATAAATAGTTTATATATAGCCTATTTGTTCATGAACATGTGCATCTTAGAGTTTATCTGATAGTGCTTCATGCATTCGCATCGGCTGGACAATGGCTTAATGTGAAGAGCTGAACCTTGGTCATGGCTGCTACTTGTTAATGAAAAGCAACCATGTGTCACAGCTGCTAATAGCATCAGATAAAAGAGTCATTAGTTAGCTGGTTTACCGCTACTGATCCTGAGTTTCTCGGGGGCCAAAATCATATAGCTAGTTCTTCTTGTGTGCTTGAAAGTATGATAGTCCACAAAATGCACTTGTCTTGATTTGAGATGAACAGTCCATTAGAGATCAAATATGGCTCACAATACATGCTGCGCACTGCACGATAGAACATTGCCTCTATAGCTTGCTTGTAAGTGTTGAATATGCAAACAGGTTTCAAAGCTATATTTTCGAAAAGATGTAAACAGAATATAATCCTAAGCTGCATGAAATAAACATAGGTAAAAGTAGCAAGATCACTAGTAATGCAATATTTTGCCACATGCTTACTTAGTGTGGGTTTCATGGGGTGTAGCTTCTGTTATGTTGATTTTATACTCACCAGTACTTTTCCTAAAGTATTAACCCACCAACAGTTTGCTTGTTCTCAAATGCTGAATCATCCGAGGAAGCGATAGCTGTACCTCATCCCAAGGACCCAAAAATCTGGAGTCAATGCCTTGAGTCGTATCAAGATTGCTTTAAGCTAATTTTGTATAGAGGGACATAATGTATGGAATGGTGTCATTGTAATCGTGAGAAAGAGAGCTTGAGCAAACTGTTACCTCGACCAAGCGCCACTTGTAAAATTTTTGAATATAAATAAAGAGAGCTTATTTTTATATGTTATTGTGTTATTTACTTCTCTGCAATATATGTGTCGCTACTTCTGTATTAAATAGCTTACTTGCCCTTGATCAAAGCTTTGGCCTTATGCAAGAGCACTTTAGGCTTGCACGGCATCACGCCCGTACGAGGTCGATCGATTTCGTAGGGACCAAGCGAGGATGATCGGACCCTTGCGGGACCGGGGCATAACATCCTCGACCGTTATAGAGAACGCTCGTCCCTAACATACACCTCCCTGATGACCTCCCTGATGCTGGAGCTGGGCATAACGCTACTACTGGGTCAGAAGTGGCGGTCCCCTTGGTTGTACTGTAGGTGGCCTCGCCTTTGTCCTCAGAGCTGGAGCTTCTTCTTGAACTGCACGACGAGGGTTGGAAGGACAATCTCTCAGCTGATGCCCCTCAGTACCACAATATAGACAAACTCCCAACCTCTTCCTACAAACTTCCCAGATGTGGCCGGGCTTCTTGCAGTAGTGGTAAAAAGCTTGTTGTTATTGTCTCTGCTGCTGCGATGCCAGATAAAATAATGCTTTAGCTGGAGTCTGGTGCTGTTGTGGCTGCTAAAAATGTTGGACTAGAAATAAGGACGCTTAGCAGTCACTTTGTTGCTATTAGCCCCCAGAAAAGAATCGTGATCTCTCTTGGGTTTCAAGCCTAACTCCCACTTAACCTTGTGTGCCTTCGTAAGTACCTCTGAATACGTCTCATAGAAAGATGGAATGAGGATCTTCACTTCCCAGTTCAGACCCTCACAGAAGTGGATAGCTCGAACCTCTAGCTCTCTCACCAAATACTTTGCAAATCGTCTCAGCCTACCGAACTCTGCGGCGTACTCCTCCGTGGACATGCTCTCCTGAGTAAGGCCCTCAAACTGCCTTCCCAAGTCTAATCTGTCCGCCCGAGCAAAGAACTTCATCTTGAATAGGTCCTTGAACACCTCCCAAGACTGCCCTGCATCAGCAAGAAGTGGCTCATTCCTGAACCAAGTGAGGGCGATATCGAATAGCTGAAGTCCTACTGCCTTAACCTTTAGATCCTCGTAAGACAAGACACCCTTATGAGATGCTCAATATCCTCGAGCCAATCATTAGCGTAGACGATGCCCTCAGTCCCCTTGAAGACCCGAGGTTCCAGCTTCTTGAAGTCCTGAATATTACTCGACCGAAGCTGTGCAACTTGCGGAGCAACCTGCTGCTGGATCAGAGCTTCTCTCTCTACTACAGTAAGGGCAAGCTGATGAGCACTCTCAATACCCTGCCATAACATGTCGGTCTGTCTTTTGTGAGCCTCTGACTGGGCCCTCTGAGCCTCCAATATCTCGTGAAATAATACGAACACCTGAGTCACATCTGTCGGCACGGAAGGTGGAGGTGGAAGACCCTCAAACATAGCCGGAATAGTCCTCTGTGTTGGAGTGGAACCCCGAACGCAGCTGATATGCCAATCACCGAAGAAGTTACTAGTGCAGGCCCTCAAAAAGTCACAGATCTTTCATAAACTGCTCCTCTCTGCTGTGATCGAGTCTTAGGCGGCATCCTGAAGTAAGGCGAAAGGAAAGAATCAATATGGCACATTATATAATGCATTCAAAGAAGGACAGTTAAAAGTCAAATATCAATATCAAGGAAGAATAGTTGAAATAAACAATATAGTTTTTCCTAGATGTGATTGAGTATTCTCAGCCTATAGCCTATATCCTATATCCTGAAACAGGCTCGTAATAGCACTCAAACCAGAGCACTACTATGAATTGCACTAATTGCGACCTCGATGAACTGCATGTGCAACAACTAAAAATGTGTCACGACCCACACCTGGTGTAGGGGCACGAATAGTAAACAATGCCCAGCCTACGCCGCAGCATCGGCGATAGAACGTTGTTTAGGTAAACTATCTATCTAGCAATCAAGATATAATAATGCCACCAATGGAAATATGAATACTCAATCACAGATCAATAAGATGGAACAATCACAAGAATAAGATAAATAAATGAAGAGACAATACAACTCACAAGACAAGATAATATCCAATGAGTCATATAAAAAGAAATACTAATAACAATGCTGGAGACAAATCTAGTACAAAAGATCTAACTACTGAGCTATGAGTCCTGGGTCGTCTGTCTCAATCGGGAACAGAGCCTCCTGAGCCAAAGCCTCTGGCTCTAAGCTAAGTACGTCCTGAGGCCCGTAGTGAGTGGGATACCACTCCTTAGTGTCATCTGGAAAAAATATATCCAGTCAGGAAAAGTGTAAAGTACATCTCTAACAGCAGTTCTAATAAATGATATAAACTATGTAACAGTAAATAGAGCGAATATACATGGAAATAAATACAAGAATGAGCATCATAGGAATGAACAAGAAATACAACTTCTAAGTGAGTGAGTGAGCACTAGCTTCAATATGTGATCGACTTGGGAACTTGCACAAGGACAATGGACTGGTTAATCATACGTGCGGTGTATGATTAACACTATTCAAGGAACAAGACATGCACAAGGAGGGTATGATCACATATCTACATTAAATACTCTCTGCCCTGGACTGGTATAGTGGATCCAACCATGGTACGTTATGACACGGGATTCTCTGGGTAGGTAGCAAGTCTTCCAGAGAATCAATGTTTGTATATGTACAAGAAGAATAAGGAACAAGGCTTGACAAGATACACCATAAATACCAAGGAATAATATATCATGACGAGATACAAATATACTAATCCATGTAACCATCGTGTCAAGAAATCAAGAATATCTATATTAAATACAAGAAACATAGAGGATATCATGAATGAAAAACTTTCAGAGAATGTACTCGCCTAGAATCCGGTGAACAGTATCAAAGATGTCTGGTACGGTATAAAACCCCCTAATTTTAAACATTTTAATTATTTACTTAATTATTTAATTTATTTATAGTATTTCTTAGCTAATTAGAAAATAGAATTTACTGAATTAATTTCTTAGGTAACTACTCATCTAGAAATTATTGATCAAAACTATTATTATTTTATTTTATTTTATTTAGAAAGTCTTGTAGAAGGATGATAGATTATTTTTATGTGCTATATTAATTTTCTAAATTTTTTATACCTCAAATATATATGTAAATATTATATAGTTATTAAGTGTAATAATATTAATAGCAATAATAATAATAATGATGATAGTAATAGTAGTAGTAGTAGTAGTAGTAGTAAATAATAATAAAAGAATAGAAAAAAAACACTAAACACTAAAACTATTAACCCCTAAAGCCCTTAACACAAGACCCTAACCCAATAACTCCTAAGCCACATCCAACAACCCCTTAGAAGCCTATTCTACACACCCGCGTGACCCGCGGCCCAGGTCCCCATCCCCGCACCTTCTCCATATATATATATATATATATATATATATATATATATATATATATATATATATATATACCCAAACCCTAACCCTAACCCTAACCCTAAACCTATTTCCTCCTCCACGACGCCGACCTGAAACCACCATCGACCTCCAGCCCCACACCGCACCGCCGGCTGGAACCAGCATCGTCGCCCGCATCCGCCAACGCCCGTGCGACCGCGCGAGCAGCCCGCGCAGAAACGACAGCGACGTGTCCTACTTCAAGCGCAATTTTTAGTCCCATCTCACGACCGATTTCTGAACCGTCTTCACCGGTATGATCATGACCTATCCCCCTCTCAACTCTGTTAATTAGTTTCCATCGAACAGCGTTAAACCCTAGGTAGAAATCGAGGCCAAGTTGAAGAAAAACCATATCTTTTAAACTGCAAAAAACTATTTCGACCACCTATGTTTAGAGACTAATATCTTCCACCACAGACATCCAAATCTAAATCTACTTTTTGCTATATGGAGTCCATATAACCGAGATTATTTCCTGTTAATTAGATTATTTTATTTTGTGTTAAATTCAGAAATAATAAAAATCATGAAAAACTTATTTTCCAAAACTTTAGAATTTGCGATACGGAGCGCGCCCCGCCAAACGGGACCGCCCCGTCGCATACCAATTGCACTGAAAGTCGCGTATGGTATGTCCTGACTTGTGAGCTTTTGCAGAAACTGATTTGGACATCTGTGCGCGTCGAAATCAACACGTATCCGTAGAAAGTCCACGTATCGTGACTTTTGCAAAATATTGTACCATTTTGTGTACGCTCGTCGAAATATGACGAAACTTATGCCATTGGATTCGTGATATCATGCTGGTCCTGTGACCCAAGTTTCACACGATTCTGAGACAGTTGACCAAGCTGCCTATTTGTGGGCCCTTCGATTGACTTTTAGGACGAATTTGTGTTCGGCTCACCGGAATTTAAAATTGGACATACTGTTGAGTTCATATTGACGTTTAGAATTTTTTTGACCTATAATTTGTCCTATTTAGAGACCTTTACCCCTGGCACGCATTTCGATGCAAAGTGGGCCACCTGTGGACCCCGCTTTGACCCAAAATTACCGTTTTGCTCCTGTGTCCAAATTGGACGAAAGGGTAGTGTTTTCTAGCTATCTCGCTGATTTTGAAAACATTGATGATATTTATTTCAACATTCGGAGACGTTTATTCGGAGGCCTTAGTTTTTGATCCTATGTACTTGACGACTGGACGCTTACACTATACAGATTGCTTGCCAGGCAAGTATACCTTGCCATTGTACTATGATTTATATTCTATATGATGCATGTATTTTATTTTTGTCATTTAGTTCATATATTTTAACTGCTATATAAACTGCGCATCCAAGAATAACTTGGGTGCAACGACAGTGGCGTCGTATTCTGTTTTATTATATATATGCATGTTGACCTAGTTTATGAGACCACCACATTACCATGAGGCATTCTTATGTTTCATTGGCCATGACACTATTGTTACACGAGTGTGAGTCTCATGTAGGACACGGACTTGCATACTCGGCTGGCCACTGATACGTATAGGACGTGCGACGGATAGGGATAACTGCTGATAGAAATTGCATGCCAGAAGACCTGGCAGTTATTTAGAGGTTTCATCGTATCATGGATGTGACATGCTTAGAGCATGGGGTGGAGAGAATAACAAGTAAGGTGTTTTGGCTCCTTTATACTTTCCTTGTGTAACCGTACGCTCCGTCGGAG